>JBBPBP010009778.1:42889730-42908896 GCA_037974735.1 Cicer chorassanicum
AAAGTAAAACAAAAATAAAAATAGTGATCATATAAAAACCAATGCTTACAAATATATTTCAAATTAATGATTGCAAAATATATATTCTATTTTTTATAAGAAGAAAATATTCTATAATTATTGAATGTTTAAAACAAAACAAAATATATATAAACAATCACTCATTTTTTTTAATAATATTTTGATCTTTCTAAAACTATTCTTTTTAACTGTAATTTTGAAGTAACTTGCAATGCCAAAAAAAACTAAGTCAAACGGTCTCTAGTAAAAATACTTGAGTGTTGATTAATTTGAATAATCGACAACAATCAATTATAACTATTACATGTATAATTAGATTCTATATAATTAAAATTACAGGCTCCATTTTATGTGTAAAAGAAAAGTCATTAATAACAAGAGGAAAACAAGGTTTAACTAGTCAAAGGGGCTTTAGGTGCAAAACTAGTCTTCATGTATGTGAATTGTGGTGATTTGGTTAAAGGGAGAGAAATATTTGATGAGATTCTCAATGATTAGGTTTTTCTTTGGAATCTTAGGATGTCTGAATATGCAAAGATTGGTAATTATAGGGAAAGTTTGGGTCTTTTTAAGAAAATGCAGAAATTGGGAATTGCAAGGGATTCTTATACATTTATTTGTGTATTGAAGTGTTTTGCTGCATTGGGAAAGGTAAAGGAATGTGAAAGGGTTCATGGCTATGTTTTAAAATTAGGTTTTGGTTCTAATACTGCTGTTGTTAACTCTCTAATTGCAACTTATTTTAAATTTGGTAGAGTTGAGAGTGCACATAATCTGTTTGATGAATTGAGTGACCGAGATGTAGTTTCCTGGAATTCTATGATAAATGGTTGTGTTGTGAATGGTTTTTCCAGAAATGGACTTGAGATTTTCATTCAGATGCTGATTTTGGGGGTTGGTGTGGATTTGACCACATTGGTTAGTGTACTTGTTGCTTGTGCAAATATTGGAAACCTTTCACTTGGTAGAGCTCTTCATGCTTTTGGAGTGAAAGCTTCTTTTAGTGGAGAAGTTGTGTTTAGCAATACCTTACTAGACATGTATTCAAAATGTGGTAATTTAAATGGTGCAACTGAAGTTTTTGTGAAGATGGGTGAAATAACTATTGTTTCTTGGACTTCAATCATTGTCGCTTATGTACGAGAAGGTCTATACGATGATGCTATTGGATTATTTGATGAAATGCAAAAGAAGGGTGTCAGACCAGATATCTATATTGTCACAAGCATTGTTCATGTTTGTGCTTGTAGCGACTCTTTGGATATGTACGCAACAATCAACACATCTCTACAATTGATTCATTGAATCAAGATTGAATGGATTATATGGAGAACTTCCACACTCTAATGAATTTTTCTAATTTGTTACCAGAAACCTCTGCAAGAACATAAACCATCTTTGAAATGGTGAAACCGGTTTGAATCTCTCAACACAATTTCCCTCTTGGTTGTCTTGGACATAAACTTCCCAATCTCATGACACTCCCCACATTCTTATCGATTCTTTGCGACTCTAACAGTCCTCCCAGGTGGCAAATTTAATATACCAAAAGCCATTGCTAACTTTTCGCTGTGTCCACACTGAATCACTTCATTCTCCATTTCATCTGCATTAATCAATGCATACTTCAACTTAGTAGAAAAATCTCCATTCTTCATTTGCATTCTCAATTTTCTCAGCAACGCGTCTATTATTTTTGCTTGAGGGTGTTTTGTGTTCCCAGCGACAAAGATATTAAATTTTCCTCGTACTTTTATTCAACTACAACCTGGATTCTGTTTGAATCCTCTTCTTTGCACCATCATCCTTGTTAAATACATTAAAACGTAAGAATGCACCGGTCATGGGTATATGCAGCAGAGAAGAGACATTATCCATAGTAATCGTCATCTCCCCAACTAAAAGATGGAAGTTGTTGGTGTCTCGATGTCACCTCTCTACGAAAGCAGAAATGATCCATTTGTTGATCATTTCGTAACTGCATTTTAGCAACGAATATAGACCCGAGCTTTTAACCAATTACTCAACCTCTTAATGTTCAATCACAACTTCTTTAAATTTTTTTCCGTTGCTAAACACCCTTAATTTTCCACGATCCTAAAATAAATTAAGCGAAAAAATATAAGTTAAAACACATTATGACAACAACTGTTAAAAATTTAATATAATCGACCACGCCATCTCAAAGTCGAGTCGCCACATGATCACTGAATGTCGTACGGACAGACTTGTCATTAATAATAATATTAATATTATTAAATTATTAAAACCAACACCCACACCACTTTTTTTTCCACATCACCTTCGCTCTCTCCTCACTATTTCTTCTCTCCCTCTCGGCCAGCATCTCACTTTTTCCTCCTTCCTTTTCTCCTATTTCTTCTCTCCCTCTCGGCAACCCACTCCCCCATTTCCCCTTTTGTCATTTTTTTTTCTTTTCTTCTTCTTCCTCTTCCTATCTCTTGAAGTCACAAGCAAGCTTCCTCATTTTTTTCCACAAGTTCTTGGGTATAAAATTTTGGCTTAGGGTTTGGACTCTA
The DNA here is from genome assembly GCA_037974735.1 of Cicer chorassanicum. NCBI lineage: Eukaryota > Viridiplantae > Streptophyta > Magnoliopsida > Fabales > Fabaceae > Cicer > Cicer chorassanicum. Next base: position 42,892,292 of record JBBPBP010009778.1, read on the forward strand.
AGGAAGGAGAAGGGTACCAATTTATTGAGAGTTGTTGATTGGAGCTCTTTGAGGTAAATACACAACTCTAATATTAATAATAAATCTCTAGGAAATGTAGTTTTGTTTTAAAATCTTATTTTGTGCTTAGAGTAGATTTAATGAATTTTTATGGTTTCCTAGAGTTAGTTAAACTTTAGAATAATTTTCCTAAAGTCTTAAGAATATTTTTGATACTCAGATTTGTCAGCTGAGGTCCTGGCTACTCTGGGAGTTGTTGGAGAACAAACGTAGCTGATTCTCCGTAGTTGTGAGTTGACGACGGTTATCGTTATTTATTTTTACGCTATAATTATTATTTTACTTGTTTTCGATGTTAAAATATTTATTTAAAAATTTGGGAAACACAACCTTTGAAATTTTATCTCGACTTTGTCATTTATTTATTTTAATGCTCTTTATTATATAATATGTTATTAATTCGATATACGTATGCGTTAAAAGTATTTAAATTGTGAACTGTTATGCGATTGAATATATTTTCCGTGAATTACGATGAATTGAAAGATGATTTTAAATACGTGTTTTGGGAAATCGTTGCTATGATTATTAAATCTTTAACGGCGTTAGGTGCACCTAGTTACCTCGTTTTGATTAGGGAGAGTTACTCGTTAGATGGAGCCGCCCCTATGTGAAATGTCATCCGTAGGAGGAGAGGGCTATCAACGAGATGTAAGCTCCCTAATTGATGTGTGATGATGCGCTGCGGGATTGAGAGGAGAGAGCTATTCGTTAGATGGAGCCACCCCTAAGGGAAAGGCCACCCTTAGGAGGAAAGGGCTATCAATGAGATGAAGCCGCCTCTTGGTTCTCAATAATTATTATTTTTACTTGTTTGATCTTCTATGATGATTTTAATGTTATTCATTTTGATTCGCTTCAATATTAATTGGATTTTAATATTTTTATCCGAACGGTTAAATTATAAATTTAGATGATTTCATTACGTGAATAACATAATAGTCTCAAGGTTATAAAACAGTTATTCGTGCCTTTTTGTGTTTCCCTTCTAGTTGATGGTGATTGTTGTCTCCTCACTAAGTCTTTGTGACTTACTCCTTCATGTTGTTTATTTTTTTCAGATTCACAGGCAGCTGAGTAGCAAGTTGATAGTAGGCTCAAGTCTCGGTCGTGTTTTGTTTTGGTAGGCCTCTTTGATCGAGGGCCATTTTTTTTTGTAAAAATCTGTTGAGTCGTATGTATTTTGCAGCTATTGGAGTTTAGATAGTCTTTTGGGTAATGTACTGAATGTTTAGATTATGTGGTTTGAATTTGGCTGAATTTGAAGTTTAAAGAGGAATTTTGTAAAATGGGAAATGTTGAAATTACAGAGGATACTCTATCGAAATTTCGTGAAAAATTATATATATATATATATATATTTGAAATGATTACTCAGAACTATTTATTTGGTAAATTGTTAAGTTAGTTGATAGGCTTGCCATGCTAGGGGTATAGCTTGTGCGCCGGTCACAGCGTTTAGTTTTTGGGTCGTGACAATGATATCCATCAACATGTGGAGATTCATCTGTGTGTTGTGGTTGGGTCTCTTCTGCTGGGTATGTTGTTGCTCTTCCGGTTGGGCCTCTTATTGTGATTGTTGCTGCTCTAATCGGCATTGTTCCCATCGTCCCCGCCTCTCCCGTGCAGAAGCGGTTGGTCTAACACGACGACCCTCATTAGCAATATCATTAATTCTAACTCGACCTGCTCTTTTGGTAAACATAGTGCGCACCATATCTGCAAAAGCATATCATAATCAAAGTCATCAAGTACATATACCTACGTGAACTAAGTTCACGTACGTGAACTCAACAACTTCAGATACCTACGTGAACTCAGCATCTCATATACCTAAGTGAATTCAGTTCACGTACGTGAACTCAACAACCCCATAAACTTACGTGAACTAAATTCACGTACGTGAACTCATCAACCCCACAAACTTACGTGAACTGAATTTATGCACGTGAACCCAGTTTGTGTACGTTTCTAGGTTTATAGGTACGACATATTCAGAAAAACCTAACAACGTTACATTTTGGGTTTGCTACGAAATTAGCAACAACAAGAATACATTTTGGAGGGAAAAAAAACAAGAACAACAACATTGATGCATACCTGAAGATGTTGATGTTGATGAAGATGAAGATGAAGATTGAGAGAGATTAGGATTTTGAAGATGAAAATGAATGAATGAGATTAGAGTTAAAAATTCAATAAATAAGTAAGGACTTTTTGGGTAATTTTTTTATAAAAAAATTTGAGGGGAGTGGGTAGTAAAAAGGGGGTGTGAATAGCAAAATTGATGTACAAAACACCCACTTTTTTTTTAGCAAACCAATACTTAACTTATGAGACCCAAATGCACAAAATTATTAAGGAAAAATGATAGAAGTTCCAAACTTAAGGGTGTGTTTGGATCCAAGAGTTTGGAGAGGAGGCGAGGGAAGCAAAATCTTTTTTTAAGTTGATTTTGAGGCTTATGGCTTAAAATTTATGGTTGATTTTGTTATGTATCCATTTTGGAGGGATTTGGATGAGACTGAAGGACTCAATATAACTAAAAAACCATTTTAAATTTAACATGTCTCTTTGAATCATACATAAAACCATGAAAAATCTCTCAATTCCTTGATCTCCCCTTATTTGAATCTCTCTACTTCTCTTCTGTCACCTTCTTTCCCCTTTCTTCCATTTAAATTCCTTTCTTCTATCTCCTTCTTTGAACCAAAAAAACCTTTAGTTAGGACATGATAATTGGCCTTAGAAAAGACTCCACCATGAGATGACAAGAGACATTTGTGTATCTTAAAGTACTCTTTATTTCATCAATTTTTTTAAGAGTCTAACAATGAAATTCAATCATATAAAATATGGAGGAAGAAAGAAGTTTTGAGTTCGAACTAACTACCATCCCAACCTATCATAACTATTCTTACTCAATTGTTATTTGTGTATCCATGTAGACTTGTATTTCCAATATATGTACCAAAAAGATAGAATTTTATGACTAACGCAACAATGGCACTGAGGAAAGGAAAACATGAAATTTGAAATGTAAGTCTTAGTCTTTCATTTGTGCAAGAAAATATCAATGATTATAAGATCTCTATGTTTCATTCTATCAAGAGAAATACCAATCAATATTAGCTTTTAACATGTTTTGAGGCTAAGAGGAAAAAGTTTAGGTTATCATTGCAACTTGGCTTCTGCATAATAACATTGTACAAATTGACACACGATACGTCACAAAAACCAAATGATTCATCCCTTCTTCAAGGATTTTATTAAAAAGAATATTCACTATAGTGAAATAAACATCAATTGCTATCATTAATAAAATAAAATAAAATAAAGATTTCCATTCATTTCAGCGATGCAAAATTTTGTTTTAGAAGGAGTGTGAGGTTAATATATATATATATATATATATATATATAAAGGAGAGTGTGAAGTTTATATATTCCAAAATGATGAAGTAAGAAAAAAATGATTTTCTAGATGTCAAACCAACACTTTAAGCAACTAGTACTATATATGATGGTAATTTAGCGTGTGGAATATGCTCTTCCTCGTGATTTTTTTTACTGATATATTATTTGAGAGTCATGTTTTAGAGATTCTAAACATTTTAGATTCGTTCATAATGTTCATAAATCATTATGTACTCTGATTTAGGCCACATATTTTATACGGTATCTAATACTTTTATCATTTATGTTAACATATGGGTTGCAATCCCTACATCCAATGCATGGAAAGCCATTATAAAATGTCATGTCTATGGAAAACTAAAGAGAATATAGTGACGCAAATCAATAGAAAATTTGTTAAAATTAGCCAACTATATATGTCTTAAAAATTGGGAATTCATAAAGGATAACCATTTGGATCCAATTGTCATGTTTGCGTTGTTGATGGTGGATGACTTGTTGAGGGTTACACATTAGATGAGATTGGCCGGAAAATGTGTTTGTATGTAGGAGCTGACATCATCGTTTTATTAGCTAGTTTTGTATGGGTTAAGTTAATCAAAAGTTTTAAAATTGTATCACAATCTATATAATAAGAGAACTATTTTTGTATAAAAATCTTTTGATTATCTAAACACCAATTTATATCAAACAAACAGTTCAATCTCTTAAAATATACTACAAATTTTCTGAGATCACCAAGAATACATACTCATGATGAGTATAAACAAAATCTATATTGAAGTACATGATAAAGTACCCAAGGAGTATTGTAAAGGAAATTGTGAATTTGATTTACCAACGTATTCTCACCTTTCTAACAAATTAATCACTTATATTTGCCTATAAATATATGATAAAGTTTTCTTAATAATTCAATTGTGGTCTATTAGATTATGCTATGACCTTGTCGTACAAAATGTGCACCGTTGAATTATTTCAATTTTGTACCCACTTAAAAATCTTGTTGTGGCTTATTGGTCTAGCCCACAAATGCCTTAACTGTTTTTGTGAGAAAAACAGTTAATTAGTTAGACTGTTTTTAGAAATTAACTGTTTTTCTAGTGTTCGAGCTAGTTATTTACATCTTTATTTTTGTTGTACTATATATAGTGAATTCAATACCACATTGAAGTACGCTATGATAATTCATTTGTAATCTGTTTTGAATAAGTGAATTGAAAGCAATAAAGTTTGATTAGAGTGATGAAAGCATTGGGTATCTTGCTCAAAGCATAATCACCAAAGTATCTTTGAGTGTTCCTTTTCTTTAGTTTATTACAATCTATATCAACTATCTTTTAGTGTTTTTGTCAAGATTTCTCAACAAATTGGTGCGGTGAGCAATGATTATGATAAACAATGGATCATGGATTTAGGTTGTACTTGGCATATGACTCCAAATAAGTCTTTGTTTGAGGTGTTGTGCTGAAGATGGTGGATCAATACTTCTTGGAAACAACAAGGCTTGCAAGATTGCAAGGATTTGATCCATTAGATTTTAAGTTTCATGATGACATTATGAAACTTTTCACTAGAGTTAGATATGTCCCTAACCTTTAGAGAAATTTAATTTCTCTTGGTTAGTTTGATAAAAAAAACAAAAAACAAAAAAGGGGATATGTTTTTAAAGGTGAACAGGGACTATTGAAGGTGATGAAGGGTTTCAGAGAGGTAATGAGAGGCACCAAGAGAAATGACTTATATTCTCTTGAAGCTGAAATTGTTACTGGTTCAACTGCAACTGCATCAACAGAGTCTTTTTCAAAGACTAAAATATGGCATATGAGACTTGGTCATGTTAGTAAGAATGGGTTGATTGAATTGGAAAACTAAACCTGATGTGTGGTGATAAGATTGAAAAGTTGAATTTTTTGTGAACCTTGTGTGTTTGGCAAGGCATGCAAGGTAAAATTCAAATAAGGACAACAAAGTCCAAAGGGATCTCTTGATTATGTTCATGCCGACCTTTAGGGACTTTCTAGGATTTCTTCATATTCTGGTGCAAGGTATTTCTTGTTTATAGTGGATGATTGTTCAATAAATATGTGGATATAGGTCTAGAAAACAAAGGATGAAGCTTTTGAAAATTTCAAAGATGATAAACTCTTATTGAAACTCAAATTGGAAGGAAGGTTAAGAGGTTCATGACTGATAATGGTCTAGAATTTTGTTCTGATGCTTACTATTTCAACATGAGGGATAGAAAGACACATAACCACAACAGGGACTCCTCAACAAAATGGTCTTGCTAAAAGATTCAATATAACAATCCTAGAGAGAGTAAGATGCATGCTCTTAAGTGTTGGTTTGCAGAAAGTTTTTTGGGTTGAAACTGTGATGATTGCAGCATACTTGATAAATAGATGTCCCTCAAGTGCTTTGGGTATGAAGACATCTGAAGAAGTGTGGTCAAGTCATCCTCCAAACTTTGAAGTACTCAAGGTATTTGGATGTGTATCTTATGCTCACATTAAGCAAGACAAGCTTGAACCAAGAGTTGTGAGATGTGTGTCCCTTTGTTATTTAGAAGGGGTTAATGCATACAAGTTGTGGTGTTTGGAGTCAGGACACAGGAAATGCATAATTAGTTGTGACGTCGTGTTCAATGATGTGTTCTCTTGAGTTGACAAGCATAAATCCATTAGAATCCTTTTTGTCATGGTTGCAGAATTTGATCTGGAATTAGAACAAATTTATGTAAAAACAACTTTCTTGTATGGCGATATAGAAGAGACAATTTTGATGAGACAACATGAAAGTTATGAACATAAATTTCTGCAAACCAACAATGGAATAGAAGATTTGATGAATTCATAACTCATAAGTTTTCAAAGAAGTAAGCTTGATTGTTGTGTTTATTTCAAATTCCTCCCGGGTGATTTTTTTGTGATTCTACTATTGCATGTGGATGATATTTTGATAACAAGCAATCAAGCTGCTGAAATCAAAAAGGTAAAGGCTGAGCTAAACAAAGAATTTGAGATGAAGGATTTAGGAGCTGCTAAAAGGATCCCGGGAATTGAGATAAAGAGGAACAAGAAGAATAAAATTTTGTACCTATCTTAGGAATTGTATCTTAAGAAGGTTCTTGATAAGTTTGGAATGTCAAATTCCAAACCTGTGATTACTCCTACGTCCCAACAATTCAAGTTGAGTGCAAGTCAATCTCCTACAATAGATGAAGAAAAGACTTACATGAACATCATCCCTTATGCAACTGTTGTGGGTTCATTGATGTATGTCATGGTTTGCACTAGACCAAATATAGCTCATGGAGTAAGTCAAGTTAGTAAATTCATGGGAGCTGGTGAATGAATTTCAAAGGAGCTGAGATTGCAAGAGCAAGTCATCACTGTATTTTGTGATAGCCAAAGTGTTGTCCACTTTTCAAAGAATCAAGTCTATCATGAGAAAAGTGTCAACTGATCAAAATGCTTCAGATATGCTCACCAAAGCACTTCCTAGTTCTAAGTTTTTCCACTACTTGGAGATGATAAGTTTAAAGGGGGTTGAATTCATAGGAGCTGGTGGAGCTCATAAGAGCTGGTAGAGCTTGTAAGACTTATTTGTAGCTGATGGTTGTTTTCATATGTTAGTTGTTGAACAAAGGTAGAGATTTGTAGCTTATTGGTTCAATCAACAAATGCCTTAACTATTTTTGTGAGAAAAACAATTAGTTAGGTAGATTGTTTTAGAAAACTAACCGTTTTTCTAGTGTTCTAGCTAGTTAGTTTCATTTTTACTTTTGTTGTACTGTATATAGTGAATTCAATACCACATTAAAGTACACTATGATAATGCATTTGTAATATATTTTGAATAAGTGAATTGAAAGCAATAAAGTTTGATTAGAGTGATGAAAATTTTGGGTATCTTGCTCAAAGTCTAATCAACAAAGTATCTTTGAGTGTTCATTTTCTTTAGTTTCTTGCAATTTTTATCAACCTTTGAGTGTTTTTTGTCAAGATTTTTCAACACTTGCGATATCTCATAGATTCCAATGAGAAATATGATGTTTCAGCTATTAAATAGTAGAGAATGGCATCAAGCCATCTTAGTACTAACATTCCTTCAATCTATTATAATATATTAAAATAGCTCAAAACTTTTTCTATTGACACATCATCAATTTGTGTGCCACCTACTCAAATTTGTTCCACATCATAAAAAATTTGATGTGTCACTCTCTACAATCATTCACATTTCTAATTTATATATTATATTACTACCTTATTATTCATATCTCTAAAAGCAATTCATTTTCGTCATTTTCCGTTACATAATCCATCAATGCATATGACTATTGCTTTCACCTTTTCTGTTACTAAACTTATATATATGCTTTGTAAAAAAAAAAATTTGGGTCTCACTAAATTTTTTTGTCTTCTAAACTTAAACCTATCTACTAATTAACTTTTAAGTCACTCACTCTTCCTCAATCAATTTGGTAACTTCAATCTATTATCATCAATGTATTCCCTTTAATTTCTCAATCAATTTGTAACATAAATTTTAAATAATCAATTAATTCATCCTATTTGGTAAGTCGGTAACTGAACTATTGTTTATTATAAACCAACATACCTATCACACAACAACAACAACACTCAGCAAGAATAATGTATTGTTTATTGTAAACATCAATTTTTACCATGTTGCAATGGCCACAATTTGCATTGTCAATTTGCCACACAAATTATTACATCAATCTTATATACAATCATGATTACATTTTAGAAGAGCTTGCATTTAAGATTCTTTGTAATTTTTTGTAGGGATCAAATTTATCAGTTTAGTTTTGCGATTTTCAATTTGAAGTCTCTATTCTTCCATTTCTTTTCCTACTTATTTCTTTTTCTCAAATCAGTGTGTTTTTCTATATTTTGATGTACATAATCGTTTACAAACACTCAACAATAGTACTAGATTATTGTTTATTGTAAACATCAATTTTTACCATGTTACAGTGGCCACAATTTGCATTGTCAGTTTGCCACACAAATTATTGCATCAATCTTATTCAGTTTAGAAGAGCTTGCATTTAAGATTTTTTATAATTTCTTGCAAGATCAAATTTGTTAGTTCAGATTTGCGATTTAAAATTTGAAGTCTCTATTTTGGTGTTGCATTGTGTTAAATTGAAGAAGTAAAATTGGTATTCTCTTCAATTGTAAAAAAAGACTAACAATATTGGATAACTATCGTAGTAACGTTATCTCATTTTTGAATTAACTATTTTTTATGATTTTATATTATGATTTAACTGTGTTTTTGCATTTCATATTTGATAAGTCTACATTTCATCTTTTATCTTTGATAAGTCTACGTATTTAATATGTGACAATAATTTTCATTGAGAAAAGTAAAAGAAAAAAAAAAAAAATCAAAGTCAGCCCTAACTCACACGAACCACATCATCTATCACAGACCTCCGCCGCACCGGCTAAGTGATCCGGCGTAACCTTTGGAGAAACCGAAATGGACGAGAACGAAGTAAGAAACGAAGTAGTAGTGAAAGAGAAGAAGAAAGGGAAACACGATAAACCAAAACCATGGGACGACGATCCCAACATAGACCACTGGAAGGTCGAGAAATTCGATCCTTCATGGAACGAAGGTGGAATGCTTGAAGTAAGTTCATTCTCAACTCTCTTCCCTCAGTATCGCGAAAAGTATCTTCAAGAAGCTTGGCCTCTCGTTAAATCATCGCTCAAAGATTTCGGTATCTCTGCTGAACTCAATTTGGTATGTATGATTTTTATTTTTATTTTTATTTTTCGAACCCTAATTTTTTAATTTCACTTCAATTATTATAATGCGTATTTGCTTTGTTTCTTAGGTTGAAGGTTCGATGACAGTTTCAACGACTAGAAAGACGAAGGATCCTTATATTATTGTTAAAGCTAGGGATCTTATCAGGCTTCTTTCTAGGAGTGTTCCTGCTCCTCAGGTTAGTCTTATTACTGATTCAAGGAATAGTGTTTAGAGTAAACACTTGTTTTCGTCCTTAAAAGTTGCATGATCTCTCACATTAGTCCTTGAAAGAAAGAAAATTATTTTGAACTCCCTGAATCAATACTCCGTTAGTCAGATTAATCCTCGACGATAAATGTCTTCTGCAAATTTGTTAGTTTTGATGACATGTCTTGTAAGTTAAGACATATGTACACAAGGCTCAATTTGGATCACAAAATTTAAAGCCAATTATTCAGTCACTTATTGAAGGTGTGTTCCAAAACTGAATGGTCCTATATGTCAACCGATAAGACATGTCATAAAAACTAACAATTTGAAGAAAATATTTAATGTTAAGGATTAATCTGAAAAACAAGCTATTGATTGGGGGGCTTTTAAATAATTTTCTTTCTTCCAAGGACTTATATGAGAGCGCATGCAATTTTCAGGGACGAAAATGAGTGTTTAGTCATATTTTATTATATGGCTAAATATCTTTTTAGTCTATGCTAGTGTTGTTAAGTAGTTAGCTATAATAGGGGTGTGGTGTAGAAGAGTTCGAACAAATCGCTATTGTTATGCGGTATTGTTATTTAGTATAAAAGTTAGTCAACTAGTAGTATGTATACTTAGCACTGTTGTGAAACCGAATTAGAACAAATCGTTATTTTTTGCGATCTGTGATTGACAATATTGGTCTTTATAAAGTATCATCTTATCCAGCTTAGTCCTTCAAATATCATCTTAGCAGTTATAGTGGTGCTATACTAGGACTGTTGTGTAGCAAAATTTGAACAAACCACTATTTTCCAGTATATGCGATTGACAACGTTGGTCTACTAAATATATCATCTTATCCAAGCTTAGTCCTTCAAATATTTTATTTGAGGTTTAGTCTCTAATTTGCCTTCTTTGGGACTAAACGTAGATGAACTTTTTTACCTAAATTGCCAAACTAGGGTTGAACAGTGATGAAATTTTTTGTAAGGATTAAACTTGATAAGAGATTATTTATAGGTTAAAAACATTTTTAACTTTTTATTATAAATCATGTCCAATCATTTATGTGGGTGACTTAAATTTTAGTTTTGTTTCATATTTATGATATTTATAATAGTTGGTTGATTTAGCTGTTTGTATGTTGATTGTGTTTCTCAGGCAATAAAAATACTTGACGATGAAATGCAATGCGACATCATTAAAATTAGTGGAATGGTTCGCAATAAGGTAACTCCAATGAGCTACCTTAATGATTTTATTTGACTGTATTTTCTTGAGTAGTGGGGTGGTTATGCAAATGTGTTTTTGTTTTTTGCTAATCTGCTTATTCTTCGTGCTTGTTCTTACTTCTGTGTCATTCTATTCTCCTCCATGGATTTTTTTGTATAGTATCAATTTTAGAATATCAAACCTCTATCAGAATCTTATTTGGTTTGATTCTTAGTTCTTTGTGCTGGGCATGTTTGTTGTTCAGTCACCAAACTGGATAACAGTTGGAAAATAGTTCGGTAAAATCAGACTGAACATGCATGTTTAAGGTCAAAGTTATAAACAGGTCATGTTTATGTGTCTTTGTATGAACCATCAGATGCTTACCCCCAGATCACCATAGAAGTTATGTGTCTTTGCAATGAAGGAAATCATGTAGTAGCCGCCAGCTGCAACTACAGTGCCACTGTTCCATACAATTTAGTACCATGAAGACAATGTTAGGATTTACACATGCCTGTAACCAGACTTCTGGAGCAATAATTAATCAACCTAATTGACCTATTCTTCTGAGGCACCAAATTAATAAGAGTAGAATTTATAATTGTAGTGAAATTCACTAAACAATACAATGACACGTTTCTTGATAAAGTACTGGAATCCCTAAAAAAATTGTAACAAAAAGAACCATCAAACCCCACATGTTTTTCCTTCCATGCTGCAATCAGCTCTTTGGACTTCTTATTCTGCATATATGCTCATATAGATTTGGTATATAGCCTGATAGTTTTCAAAAATAAACATTTCAAAGAAATTAGTCTCATGGTTTGAAGCTTCCATTGATATTTGACTGCAGGAGCGATTCGTAAAAAGAAGACAGCATCTTGTGGGTCCCAATTCTTCTACCTTGAAGGTATGTTTGGTGTAGATTTGTTTTTTTAGCACTGGGGATTGACTCAGTTGTCTTTTTTTATTATTACTTGGTACTGCTTACCTCTGTTAACTTACGCAGTTAAGCTTTGTAACTCACTTTTCTGCAACTATAATGGTGCAGGCTCTTGAAATACTCTCAGGCTGCTACATTCTCGTTCAGGTAATATTGATCGTTTCTTCAGACTCGCAGGACATTTACTTGCCCTAAGATTTGGCTTGAGTTCACATTGAGCTGACTCCTTTCTAATTTTGCTTGTAATTTCACAGGGAAACACAGTTTCTGTGATGGGTTCATTCAAAGGTTTGAAGCAAGTCAGACGGATTGTTGAGGAATGCATGTTGAATAAAATGCACCCTGTTTACAACATCAAGGTTTATAACTTTGTATTTTCTCCAGCTTATTTTATAGTATAGATTTAAGGCGTAGAAAATTTCTTATTTCTTTTCACATTGTCAGGTTCTTATGATGAAGAAGGAACTTGAGAAAGATCCAGCACTCGCCGAAGAGAACTGGGATAGGTTTCTTCCAAAGTTCAACAAGTATGACTTTAATTATCTGATCATTTGTATATACAGAGTATGCACCCTATGCTTCAGTTTTGTTGACGCTTCATTTCTTTTTTCAGGAAAAATGTAAAGAAAAAGAAGGCTAACTCTAAACAGAAGAAGCCTTATACTCCTTTCCCTCCTCCTCAACAGCCCAGTAAGGTGAGACAACCAATATCTCCTTCCAAGTTGGATTTCTTCCATTATTTTATGTAGAAGAGTCCCCTCTTCTCATGCAGCCAGTCCTCCTCAACCAAAATGAATTGGTAATAAAAGAGGGAGGTTGGATGGTCAGGATGATGACAAAGCTTCACTTATTTATTTATTTATTTTTTAAAATTTACTTGATGATATTTAAAAATTGAAATATGTTTCAATGATTCTCAACTACTCGATTGCCTTGTCTTCTCTTTAGTAGGAACCTACTAAACTAGACTGCACATCATGTTTATTTTATTATTGTTATTTCAATTTTTTTTTTGTGATGTTACTCTTCTATTGCCATATTTGTTATACATATACTTTTCCTGGCTCTTTAAATAAGAATAAGAAGACCAATCTCAACCGTTTTCAACCCACAATCTTATATGCCTTTTATTTGGGGTGGGATGGGATGGGTTGTCATTTGTATCAGCTTTCACTTGTGTTGTTTAGATCCAAGTTTTTTGACAAGCTATGCTCTTCTATCAGCTATTTTCTTTGTATATTTGTGAAATAAATTCTAAGATGTCCTTGCTAATTTATGTGATATTTCAGGTCGATATACAATTAGAAACTGGGGAATACTTTATGACTGAGAAAAAGAAATCGGCAAAGAAATGGCAAGAGAGGCAGGAAAAGCAGGCAGAAAAAACTGCTGAAAACAAAAGAAAACGAGAAGAGGCCTTTATCCCACCCAAGGTCTTCTGCTCTTTTCTCTACTTTTTTACAAAAATTAATGTCATGCATGTTACTTTATAAAATTCATGTCATGTATTTCATCAAACTTCTATTTGCATTCTTTAGGAACATGCAAAGGCGGTGGATAACTCTGACGTTGCTACTAATAATGTATCTGAAATGGCAATGTCCTTAAAGGTGCGAACTGCAAAGTTCTATCAGAATTTTATTTTGCATGACAATTTTTCTTAATACAAGTTTTTTATGCTTCAATGGATAATTATCTCACTTTTGAATCTAAACTGGTTGCTCCACAGAAAAAAGCCAAGAAGTTTGGGAAGCGCAAATCGGAAGAAAATCTAAATGCTGAGACATATATTATGGGGTCATCTGAACAACCATCAAAAAAGAAATCTAAGCAGCATAGGTCTTAACATAATCTTCATTCTATAGATGGATGGTGTGCATGTGATGTGAATTCCATCCAGAAATTTTGATCCAATGACTGTAATGTAACATGTATACAATGACTGTAATGTAACATGTATACTTCTGGTTCTCAAACGACTTTTCCCTTTCAAAACTGTTGCCAGATACCTATAATATATCCAAATGGATTCTTGAGTTATGGACGAGCTATATTTGATTCATTTGCTAAATTTGGAGCAGTATCAATTGGGTTGGATAAGAAGAAATGAACACTTTAATCTAGGTTGTTACATTTTTAGTTTACTTATGTTTCAGTGAAACTAAGATGAATATATAATCAATCACTGTGATAAAAAAGTGGGACTTTAGTCTAGTTGCAAAACTCCTCCAATGGTTTAATCTAGTGGTAAAAATAAAGATATTTGATCCACTAGTTGTGGCTTTCGGTCTGATTAGTTTCATTTTAGAGAAATAAATATAAATCTTTTTATAAGTTTTCAATAAATTCTAAAGGTGTGTTTGGAAGTTCATTGAGCACTATTAAAGAGAACTGGCAATTTAGTTTTCCTCTTCACAATTTTACTAAGCGTGCATTTTTTTTTTTCATTCCCTGTCGCATTTTTCCCCATTCCATTTCGCATTTCCATTCTCATTCCTTTTCTGCATATCCTTCTTTTTCTTAAAATATGTGAAATTGCTAATTCATTAGTGAATGGAAGACAACAATCTAAACCTAAAAAATTGAAACGGACTATTTAGATTTAGATTGTGTTATTATTTCTCATGATAGCAGGTCGCTTTTTATCACAAAATGATAACGAAGATTAGAATGTAACGATACCTTTTAAATAGTCCATAACCTTTCAACCTATGATTGTAATGCAAAATTATAGTTCCATAACCTTTCAATAGAATGATTATAATACCTTTTTATAACTGCATAATTCTAAACAAAATAATAGCTATAAAGATTTTACTTTGATAATTAGGATAAACTAGAATGTGATTAGAAATTTGTCCATCAGATTGCTCTTGTGGAGGAGGTACACCAATATATCCTGCACTTTTTGGAGTGATTAAATTTGTTAATATATATTTTATTTTGTTACCAATCCTTATTGATTTCAAGGCAATGAAGGAAAAAATACCTGAGCCAATATCATATGCTTTTTTTTAGAACAAGTTCAACTTGATAATAACCATTTTGATGGTAAAATTTCTCAAGGTCTTGGCTTTGTTAAAAGCTTATATAGATTTTCTGCTTCTCTTAATCATTTCTACGGTGAAATTCCTCATAAGTTGTGTGACTCCCAGTTATAAGTATAGTGAATCTCTCTCACAATTCTAGCTCTGGTAAAATTCTCGAACTGAAAAATGCAGGAAACTAATTTCATTGTTGTTAGCAGGAGAAATACCTTGTTTCATTTTATTATTTAACATAGTTTTAGTCGTGACTAACCATAAAAAATCATGGCTAAAAATATGTTACACACTCTTTCAGACGTGGCTAATTTGAAATTTAACTGGCTAACAAATTTAATCATTTTATTTTTCTTAATAATCAAATTGATTATCACTAACTAAATGATTGAATCAATTAATTACACACTTATTATGATTTTAATGTCTCCTGTTTCTGTCAATTCAAATATGGATTTGGATTGCATACACTCAAAACTACATGTAGTTCTATAGTTGTGATATATATTATCGTTCATTAAAGGTCGAACAATACACATTATAAAACCGTATTAATTCTTTTTAATAATAATTTAATTTTTTTTTCATTAAATATAAACATGTCCTTGAACTAGAAATCGTTTGATCTTAATCAAACGGTCATAAATGTATCGACATCTTAGAAAACATGAGATACAATGTTCAAATTGCTTCTTTTTAAAAAAAATTAAAAAAACGTAAAAATTGAAACAAAAGTGCACATTAATCATATTATGCCACACCGTAAAATTTTCATATTGCTTTAACTTTTTATGGTCAAGTTTTTTTATCATCAAATTTAATATGGATTGATTATTTAACTTTCATAATTTTTTTATTATATATTCTAAAAAAATTAGACTTTTCAAAGTATCATAAAAAAAAATATACTTTTGATATCATAAATTAAATTTGTCAATATTCTCTTTAATGTTCAAAATATAACATATACAACAAAATTGATGAAAATATGTAAAGAGATTGAGTTTCTTTTTACAGAATTCATATATTTTGTTTCTTAATATCCGTGTTAAAATTTTTAACCTTATATACAAGTGCAACTAATAGATCGACATGAATCCATGATGTAAAATAAAAAGAAACAAAATATATGAAGATTGAGTTTTTTTTCTCTTTGAATTTATATGTTTTGTTTTTCAACAGCGGTTTTAAAATTATAATATTCTATAAAAGTACAACTAATAAACTTACATGAATCATGATGTAAGATAAAAAGAAACAAAATATACCTAGAGATTGAGTTTTCTTTTGTTTGCTTTGGTACCATCAAAAAAAGTAGAAAAACGTAGAGAAGTTGGAAAAAAAAAATCGTCAAAATGCGATTTATTTAAGTTTAAATATATTTTTGGTCCCTGTAAATATGACCTTTTTTTATTTTGGTCCTCGTAATATTTTTTTTTTGGTTTACATCCTTGTAATATCAAAATAGATTTGTTTTTGGTTCTTACCGTTAAGTGGACGTTACAAAAATGTTAACTCACAAAGGGAAACAGTTTTTGGTCCCTGTAAATATGACACTTTTCAGTTTTAGTACCTGAAATTTTTTTTTTGAATTTCATCCCTGCAATATTCAAAAATCTCCTTAAATATAAAATAACATATAAATTGATCTTTATTAATGATAAACTTATGTCAAGTAATATTTAAAATATTTTCACTTCAATAATTTAAAATTTATTAATCTTCTATTTTATTTATTTATTATTATTAAATTAATTTTCATTTCGTGTTTCAAAAAAATCACTAAAATCTTCTGTTTTATTTAATTATTATTATTAAATTAATTATATTAGTATAAAATAATTTTTATAATTTTAATTAAAATCTCTTTTTACGCTTTAGATTTTTTTCGTTGTAACTTAAAATAAATAAAATATATATTAGGTGATAGATTTAT
>JBBPBP010009778.1:42913641-42923821 GCA_037974735.1 Cicer chorassanicum
TCTTTTGAAAAAAAAAAAAACACATAAATACCCCAATTTTTTAAAACTAACTACAAGTCGCCATTTGCAATGGGTTCCTTCCGCATTGCAAATGGCGACTTCCCAAAGGTGTTTTTTTAGAAGAAAAAAAAATCATTTTTTTTTAATTTTTGTTATATATATATAATTAATATAATTCATAAAAAAAAATCAGTTTTTTTTTGAATTTTTAATATATATATATATATGATTAATATAATTCATATATGATTAATATATATATATATATATATATATATATAATTAACATAATTCATAACAAAATATTTCAAACGACTATTCTGGGCTTTCCTTCCGTGCATATCTGAGTTTAAATTTTGTAAACCATTTGTCTCAGTAGATAGAACTTGGTTGTACGGCAAGTACAAGGGGATTCTTTTGCTTGCTATTGCACAAGATGGAAACAAAAATACAATTTCCATACACTTGTGGAAGGTGAGACAGGGTGTGCTTGGAGCTTCTTTTTGAAAAATCTAATAAGGTATGTAACACCTCAAGTCGACATTTGTTTAATTTCAGATAGACACGAATCTATTAAAAGTGCTTATAATAATCCAAATAATGGTTGGCATGATCCTCCGTCAACACATGTGTACTGCATCCGACACATTCCACAAAATTTCATGAGAGAGTTCAAGGACAAGGAACTTCAAAGAAAACTTGTTTGTATGGGTAATGATCTAATTCTTGTTAGTATATTTTCTACTTATCACTTTATCATATTTGATAATTTTTACATCATTTATAACAGGATATGCATTAAATGAACCATCATTCAAATATTACCGCAATGAAATCAGGATGGCAAATCCAGAGGCTTTAAGATGGATCGATAATATCCCCCAGAACAATGGACTATGGCTTATTCTCAAGGTCGACGATGGGGACACATGACAACAAACATTTCATAGTCAATCAACGCAATGCTCAAGGGTACACGCAATCTCTCAATCACTGCTTTGGTACAATCAACATACTATAGATTGAGATTTTTATATGCACAAAGGGGACAACAACATCAGACGTCATTAGCTTTTGGTCGAGTATACACAGACGATTGCATGGATAAGATTAAATATGAAGTTGGTAAATCTAATACTCACCAAGTCATGCAATTCGACCGAAATCGTTATTCTTTCATGGTGCATGAAACAGTAAACCCAAGAGAGGTGCGACCAATTGGTCATTTTGAAGTCAACCTTCAAAGAAAATGGTGTGATTGTGGAAAATTTCAGGCTATACATATTCTTTGTTCACATGTCATAGCCGCATGTTCTTACGCTCGTCAAAACTATTTAGTGCTTTTACCTGACGTGTACAAGGTTGTTAATCTATTTAACGTCTATAAAGAAAAGTTTCCACCTATACCCAATGAAGGATATTGACCCACATATGAAGGTGAAACGTTGTATCACAATCCTGAAATGCGGAGAATTAAAAAAGGTCGTCCAAATAGTACCCGTATTATAACTGAAATGGACGTTAAAAGAAAAAGTACCAAGAAAATGTGGACTATGTCGGTTAACTGACCATACTCGAAAATATTGTCCAAATGTTACAGCCACCTCTAGTCAATATATGTAATTTAAAATTTATATTTATGTATTTTTATGTATTATTATGTATTTTTATGAATTATATTAACTATATATATATATATATTATTTTTGTTATTTGAATTATATTTTTATGAATTATATATATATATATATATTAGTTATTTTTATGAATTATATTAATTATATATATATATATTAAAAATTCAAAAAAAAACTGAATTTTTTTTAATTAATTATATATATATTTGTTAATTTTTTTATGAATTATATTAATTATATATATAATAAAAATTTAAAAAAAAAACTGATTTTTTTTTTAAAACACCTTTGGGAAGTTGCCATTTGTAATGCGTGCTTCCTTGTAGTTAGTTTTTAAAAAAGGGGTATTTTGATTAAAAAAATTCAAGGGGGGCATTTCTGTGTTTTTTTTGCAAAAGAGGGTTATTGAAAAAAAAAAAACCAACAAAACTTACTCTCATTTTGCTATATTATAAAAAATAAAATAAAAATTATCTCTCGTTAATTGGGACTATGTGCTATTGTGTTGGATGCACCGTCCAATAGTTGATCTTGAATAACATGGAGACTTGTGTGGCAAACACGCACGTCCCAACTACACACAAATAAATCTCTCCAAGATTGGACCATCACCATTGTATCGAAAGGGTGAGTGAGAGTCATCGCACCACTGAGTAACTAGTTGTACAACAACTCTAAAATCACATTCAACAATAATCTTTGTGATCATTTCTACTCCAAACAACATTCATGGCCGAAATCAAGCCCCACTTTTCAGCCACAAAGGCATTTGAGAATCCAAGATTCTTGATAAATCGGAAAGTCAACGATCATTCTCGTGTCTGAAAAAACACCAACACAACTAGAATTCAAACCACCATTACAAACGCTACCATCCACGTTGCACTTGACCCAATGAGTTTCATCAACTTTCCAATAAAGTGGTTATACATAGTAAAACTATTGACTATTCAATTGTAACAATTATCCGTCTTTGAAATATGCCCTAATAATAATTTGATACTTGTTAAACATAGTTGAGCTAAAAACCATTTGATACTAGCATACCAAACTTCGCGATCGTGGAGGCAATCTCTAAGAACATGAAAGGTTTGTTGGGAAAATAAATAAATTTTAAATAACAATCAAAATATAAGAAAATAACGTGAAAACATCAAAATCCAAGAAAAAAACTCACAATCGTTGTCTAATGATAACCAAATAGCAACATTATATGAAATTTTTTACAACACATAGACTTCTCTAAAACTACTCATGACCCTACTACACCCACGCTCTTCAAAATAATATATTTAAATTACACCTCACAACACTCTAAAATAAAAATAAAAAATAAAATAATCAAATACAAATACAAAGTGTTACTGATTGATGTGAATTGTAATAAAAAGTTAGAGTCATATATATAACATTGAATTCATTATTTCTTTACAATTCTAAATAACGTGAGACTTTTTCAAATTTTCAATTTAAACCAAACTTAAAAAGATTGTCTCCTCTCCATAGAAATTTTGAAATTTTTTTTATAAAGACTAAAAGATTTCTTTATTATTTGTACTGACCAAATATAATTTTAAAATTTTTTTAAAGACAAAAATAAATTTTCACATTTTTTTTAATTAATTTGTTATATTGATTGAATGGTTGATTTAATTACTTAGAGCCCAAATCGCTTCTTTGTCAACTTTTATTTAAAAAGAAAAAAAAGAGAAGAAAAATAATAAACAAAACCACACAGCCCTTGCTCACACAAACCACATCATCTATCATAAACCTCCGCCGCACCGGCTAACTGATCCGGCGTAACCTTTGGAGAAACCGAAATGGACGAGAACGAAGTGAGAAACGAAGTAGTAGTGAAAGAGAAGAAGAAAGGGAAACACGATAAACCAAAACCATGGGACGACGATCCCAACATAGACCACTGGAAGGTCGAGAAATTCGATCCTTCATGGAACGAAGGTGGAATGCTTGAAGTAAGTTCATTCTCAACTCTCTTCCCTCAGTATCGCGAAAAGTATCTTCAAGAAGCTTGGCCTCTCGTTAAATCATCGCTCAAAGATTTCGGTATCTCTGCTGAACTCAATTTGGTATGTATGATTTTTATTTTGCTTTGTATTTTTCGAACCCTAATTTTTTAATTTCACTTCAATTATTATAATGCGTATTTTCTTTGTTTCTTAGGTTGAAGGTTCGATGACAGTTTCAACGACTAGAAAGACGAAGGATCCTTATATTATTGTTAAAGCTAGGGATCTTATCAGGCTTCTTTCTAGGAGTGTTCCTGCTCCTCAGGTTAGTCTTATTACTGTTTAAAGTATAGTCTATTATGTTATATGGTTAAATTTCTGTTTAGTCTTTACTAGTTTTGTTAAGTAGTAGCTATAATAGTGCTGCAGTGTAGTAGAATTCGATCAAATTTTATTGTTATGCGGTATTGTTATTTAGTAGAAAAGTTTGTCGACTAGTAGTGTATACTATAGCATTGTTGCGTAGCAAAATTTGAACAAAGTGCTATTTTATGTGATACGTGATTGATAACATTGGTCTCTAAAGTATCATCTTATCCAACGTAGTCCTTCTGATATCATCTTAGCAGCTATAGTAGTGCTATACTAGAGCACTATTGTATAGCAGAATTTGAAGTTTTGAACAAACCGCTAATTTTGCTATCTGTAATTGACAACATTGATCTCTACAAAATATATCATCTTATCCAGCTCAGCCCTTCACATATTTTATTTGATGTTTAGTCTCTAATTTGTTGACTTCGGGACTAAACGTAGATGAATTTTTTTACCTAAATTGTCAAACTAGGTTGAACATTGATGAAATTTTTGTGGGAACTAAACATGATAAGAGATTATTTATTAGGGGGTAATTTTTTTTTTTATAACTTTTTATCATAAACCATGTCCAAGTATTTATATGGCCGACTTAAATTTTGGTTTTGGTTTTTATTTATGATATATATAATAGTTGGTTGTGTTTTACAGGCAATAAAAATACTTGACGATGAAATGCAATGTGACATCATTAAAATTAGTGGAATGGTTCGCAACAAGGTAACTTCAATGAGCTTCCTTTCTGATTTTATATGCCTGTATTTTCTTGACTTGTGAGGTGGTTATGCTTTTTATGTGCTGGTCTGCATATTCTTCTTGCTGGTTCTTACTTATGTGTCGTTCTCTTGTCCTCCATGGATTTATTTTATTTTTTATTTTAGAATACCAAAGCCTCTATCAGATTCTTATTTGGTTTGATTCTTAGTCCATTGTGTTGGACATTTTCATTGTTCAGTTACCGAACTGGAAAACAGTTGGAAAATAGTTTGGTAAAATCAGACTGAATATGTGTTTAGGGTCAAAGTTCAAAACAGGTCAGGTTTATGTGTCTTTGTATGAATCATCAGATGTTTACTGCCAGATCACCATAAAAGTTGTGATTTGCTGCAATGGCAGTTGCAACACAACAATGCTACAGTACCACTGTTCCGTAAAATTTAGTACCATGAAGACAATATTACGAATTAGGATTACAGGTAACCAGACTTGTGAAGCAAAGCAATAATTAATCAACTTAATCGACCTATCCTTCTGAGGCACCAAATTAATGAGAATAGAATATATAGTTAGTTAATTCATTTTTATAATTGTAGTGAAATCACTAAACAATTTCATGAGACCTTTCTTGATAAAGTACTGCAATCCCTAAAATTTGTTACAAAAAGAACCATCAAACCCCATAGGTTTTTCCTTCCATGCTGCAATCAGCTCGTTAGACTTCTTACTCTGCATATATGCTCATATAGAGTTTGTATATGCCCTGCTAGTTTTCAACAATAAACATTTCAAAGAAATTATTCTGGTGGTTTGAAACTTCCATTTATATTTGACTGCAGGAGCGATTCGTAAAAAGAAGACAGCATCTTGTGGGTCCCAATTCTTCCACCTTGAAGGTATGTTTTGTGTAAATTTGTTTTTTTAGCACTGGGGATTGACTTGGTTGTCTTTTTTGTTATTATTTGGTACGGCATACCTCTGTTAACTTAAGCTTTGTAACTCACTCTTCTGCAACTATAATGGTGCAGGCTCTTGAAATACTCTCAGGCTGCTACATTCTCGTTCAGGTAATATTAGTCGTTTCTTCAGATTCTTAAGGCAGGACATTTACTTGCACTAAAATTTGGCTCGACTGCTTAAGTCCACATTGAGCTCACTCCTTTTTAATTTTGCTTGTAATTTCACAGGGAAATACGGTCTCTGTGATGGGTTCATTCAAAGGTTTGAAGCAAGTCAGAAGGATTGTTGAAGAATGCATGTTGAATAAAATGCACCCTGTTTACAACATCAAGGTTTATAAACTTGTATTTTCTCCAGCTTATTTTATAGTATAGATTTCAGGTGTAGAAAATTTCTTACTTCTTTTCACATTGTCAGGTTCTTATGATGAAGAAGGAACTTGAAAAAGATCCAGCACTCGCCGAAGAAAACTGGGATAGGTTTCTTCCAAAGTTCAACAAGTATGACTTTAATTATCTGATAATTTGTATATACAGAATATGCACCCTATGCTTCAGTTTTGATGATGCTTCATTTCTTTTCCAGGAAAAATGTAAAGAAAAAGAAGGCTAACTCTAAACAGAAGAAGCCTTATACTCCTTTCCCTCCTCCTCAACAGCCCAGTAAGGTGAGACAACCAATATCTCCTTCCAAATTGAATTTCTTCCATTATTTTATGTAAAAGAGTCCCCTGTTCTCATGCAGTTAGTCCTCCCCAACCAAAATGAATTGATTATAAAGAGGGAGGGAGGTTGGATCGTCAGGATGACGTCACTTATTTATTTTTTTAAATTTACTTGACAATTTTTAGAATAGAAATATGTTTCAATGGTTCTCAACTACTCGATTGCCTTGTCTTCTCTTTAGTAGGAACCTACTAAACTAGACTGCACATCATGTTTATTTTATTGTTGTTATTTGAATTTTATTTTATTGTGATGTTACTCCGCTATTGCCATACTTGTGAATACATATACTTTTCCTGACTCATTAAATAAGAATAAGAAGACCAATCTCAACTGTTTTCAACCCACAATCTTATATGCCTTTTATTTGGGGTGGCGTGGGTTGTAGTTTGTATCAGCATTCACTTGTGTTGTTTAGATCCAAGTTTTTTGACAGGCTATGCTTTTCTATCAGCTATTTTCTTTGTATATTTGTGAAATAAATTCTAAGATGTCCTTGCTAATTTATGTGATATTTCAGGTCGATATACAATTAGAAACTGGGGAATACTTTATGACTGAGAAAAAGAAATCGGCAAAGAAATGGCAAGAGAGACAGGAAAAGCAGGCCGAAAAAACTGCTGAAAACAAAAGAAAACGAGAAGAGGCCTTTATCCCACCCAAGGTATTCTGCTCTTTTCTCTACTTTTTCACAAAAATTAATGTCCTGCTTATTGCTTTATAATTTCCTTCATGATATCTCATCAAACTTCTATTTGCATTCTTTAGGAACACGCAAAACCAGTGGATAACTCTGAGGATGCTAATAATAATGTATCTGAAATGGCAATGTCCTTAAAGGTGCGAAGTTCTATCGGAATTTTTATTTTGCATAACAATTTTACTTATTTTGTTAGTTCAAGTTTGTTTTTTTTTTTTGCTTCAATGGATAATTATCTCACTTGTGAATCTTAAATGATTGATCCACAGAAAAAAGCCAAGAAATTTGGTAAGCGCAAATCTGAAGAAAATATAAATGCTGAGACATATATTATAGGGTCATCTGATCAACCATCAAAAAAGAAATCTAAGCAGCAGCAAAGATCTTAGCATGATTTTCATTCTAGAGATGGAAGAGGCGCATGTGATGTGAATTGCATCCAGAAATTTTGATCCAATGGCTGTAACATACTCCTGGTTCTCAAATGACTTTTCCCTTTCAAAATTGTTGCTAGGCACCTACTCATAATATATCCAATGGATTCTTGAGTTATGGGCGACCTATATTTGATTCATTTGCTAAACATGCTTGCAGTATAGTTTTGAGTGTTGTTGGATAAGAAGAAATTAAACATTTTTATCTAGGTTGTTACATTTTAAGTTTACTTATTTTCTGTGAAACTAAAATGAATACACAATCAATCACAGCAAAAAGACAGATCTTAGTCTAGTGCCAAAACTCCAATGGTTTAGTCTAGTTGTAAAAATAAAAGATCTTTTATTCACATATTGTAGTTTCAATTTCTGTCAATTTCATTAGAGGGAGACAAATGCAAATCTTTTTATAAGTGTTTATCAAACTCTAAAGTATTCTCTACTTTAAACTGGGTTATCTTTTCTTTGCCCTAAGATATTTTATTTTAAAAATTGAATTCCCAGTCAATCACGTAAATGTTGTTAAATAGAACTATAATGTTTTAAAATAGTAATTTTTTATTTATTATACCGGTTCAACAACTATTTGGATTTATATTATCCGGCCCCCAACACATTATGTATGGTCAATCATTCATATTTATTTATTTTAGTCAATCATTCATCTTTATTTATTTTAATTTAAATATAAAATTCCAGATTACACGTCACAGTATAGAAGAACATAATTTATCATTCATGTTTGTTTATTTTGATTCAAATATAAAATTTCAAATTACACATCATAGTATAGATTAACATAATTTTTATTTTTATTTTTATTTTTTAAGCAAAACAATATCGTTAAAAACTATACAAGATTTGTGCAAAAGTTAGGATACATCAGTACAAGAGCAGACACACAAATTGAATCAAGCCCATAGACACACCTGATCAAGTTCCCCCTAATTTTAAATTCTTCTATTTTTATGACTTTGTATGTATTTCTCTCTTAATCAATTTTTTTTCTCATTCAAATAATTTTTATTAATTTATTTTAATCATCAGTTTCTTCTCTTAATACAAAGTTATTAAACATCAAAGTCAGAGAATTCAAATGGTAGACACACCACAATCCTGCAAGTAGTAGGGCAAAACCAAGGCAAGGCAGATTAATACCAAAAAAAAAACATTACAAGCTAAATATAATTTTACTTACTATGTGTGCAAAGTTTTTACAATGTCAACAATTATCAATCATGTTAGCAAACACTTATAATGCCATCACAATTAATGATTTATTGAAATTGTGATTGATAATAAAAAAAATATTTACAATGATAATTATAGCATTTAAATTTTGTTTGATTGTAATTTTAGTTTTCTATTTTTACTTCCTTGCCATATTAGTCTATCTTTTTAAAATTCAATTTTTAACTCCTACTCAGAAGTTTGGACTCACACATGGTGATCGACAATTTTTTTTTAACAATATGATATAAAATCTGATATATAATCATTCAGGTAGATTGATAATTATATAAATTTTATGACACATCAATGAATTTTTTTGTCAGAACACCACGTTTAAATCTAAAGATCAGTGTGATGTTAAAAAGATGATGTAAATTTTATAATATAAAATCTGATATATAATCATCCAGGTAGATTTATAATTATATAAATTTTATGACACATCAATGAATTTTTTTTGTCAAAACACCACATTTAAATCTAAAGATCAGTGTGATGATAAAAAAGATAGATATAAAAAATGGGGGATCAATTTCGTAAGTGATTCAAAATAGAAAATACAAATTATAATTAATTATTTAGATTTCTTTCCTAAGAAAATATAATATGATTTTGTGCAATTTAGATATTTTTTAAATTTAATATTCTTATAAAAATGAATTTTCATTAAATTTTGTTAGAGCACACAAAATATAGTTATAATTTTCTTAGAGCTAAAAATAATACTAGTATATTGATCAACACTAAGAAATTGGTTCTTGAACAATTTAATTAACATGGACCATGTTCTTTTCAATTTGCGGAGATATCAAAGTTGTTTGAATTTGACACAAGCGATTCATGACTTTAGAGAGACCACTAAATTGCCAGATTTCAATGCAAGTCACACTGATACAGTCAATGCATGACCTTAGTTTTTTTTTTTTGGATTCTTCCCAATAAGGGTTTTATTTTATATATTCATCTTAAGAAGGAGATAATATCAAAACAAGAAGGTCTTAATCACAAATTTATTTCATTCGCTTGCTGTACCAATTAAGAATATTCCCACCATCCAATGATACTTTTATTAACTTGTATAATTATTAGGCACATGTTTCTTTAGGGGACATGTTAGTATAAATATATAATTTTTTTATCAAAAATTATGCATTTTATTTTTTCAATATTATTAGTAGCATTCTTAACATATATTATTAGGGAATATGTTAGCATGACACTATTTTTTATATACTTTATATGTTTCATAATAAATGATCTATTTATAAAAATATTCTCTTAAAATGATTGTTTTAATTTTTAATATAATTTTTTTTTCAACTATACCCTTAATTAATATTATTTGCATTACTTCAAAGTTAATATATTTCACTTTATATTTATGATAATGACAAATACACCGATATCTGATAAGGATAATTTTATTAAA
>JBBPBP010009778.1:42924035-42951927 GCA_037974735.1 Cicer chorassanicum
ATGACTTTTAAAGTAGAAAAAATTTAAGTCAAATATTTTATATGATTTAATGACTATGATTAACTGAGAGTGTAAAATATCTTTATACTTTCATTGCATATCAATTAAATTTATAAACTATTAAAAAACGTTCATGCATGTAATTGATTTTATTAAAATTCTCAATAAATAATAAACAAAATATTTATTTTTTTTATAGACAAATAGTTGTAAAGTATTAAAGTTTTATGTTAGTTTTCCGAATTTATATTTAAGATTCTCAGCTAAAATTTTCTTCTTTGTTCTTTAGCTTACCAAATATAAGAATTTTAGTTGTTCAAAATGAGAATTTTATTAAAAAAATACTATTTTTTTAATCAATAACAAAAACGAGTTTGACGATTATGCAATATGTTTTATCAATCAATTAAGAGAATGATAGTGTGAGAATTTGATTACCATAGCTTCACATGGTAATAGATGTGGAAACTAAAAGATCTTATAAGAACAATTTATCTCATTAAATTCAATGGTGTTTACAATTAAATTTAATGGTGTTTACAACTTGTAAGAGATCCAAATTTGTTGTTGGAGATGTGTGAACCTTTAAAGCTTCGTCGATAACATGTGCCATGAAGGTAACTTCAAAGATATTTTGTTTTTTGTGATGGCACGTTTTCTAGGAAGCGAAATAATTTTGTTCATAATTTGACTAAAGCGACCATTCATAGCACATGCTTTTAACTTTTCTATCTAATTTTAATAGTTTGATTTGAGTTTAATGCAGTTCTTAAAAAAATATTAGTTTTATTGATGTTAATGATAAAATAAGTATCATTTATTCAAATATTTTTGTTAATTGTAATTAATTGAATAATTTGATGAGTTGAGATATAATAAAAGTGTATACTCGTGGAAAAAAAATATTAATGATGTATTGATATTATAAAATGATAAATAATTTGATAAAAAGAAAAACTGACAAATGAAACACTTAAGTTGAGGCCGATTGAATTTATTCTTATGTAAAATAGAAAAAGAATCTTGTTGTTGTTTTCGACACAATTCTTCTATG
The DNA here is from genome assembly GCA_037974735.1 of Cicer chorassanicum. Classification (NCBI taxonomy): domain Eukaryota; kingdom Viridiplantae; phylum Streptophyta; class Magnoliopsida; order Fabales; family Fabaceae; genus Cicer; species Cicer chorassanicum. The sequence continues at coordinate 42,925,090 of JBBPBP010009778.1, forward strand.
GAAATCAATTATCATTTACACGTAACTACTTAGATTAAATGTTTTGAGTCGAGTAGTGTTTTAATAGATGACAACACTCTTCCTTTAATATTGTTGCTTTTTAAATATTAGATTTAAACCCAAGACTTAATAACTTGGAAAAAAGACTAACCATCCCATCTAAATGTTCTTGAGTGACAAAAAATTATTGTTGTTATTAAGTGACACCAGTGACATTAAAGCAACAAAATACAATATTACATTCACATCCATCAATATAAAGTTTACTTATCATTTTATTAAAACTTAATTGTAGTTTTGATCTCTCTATTTTCTCCGATTCACAAAATTGATCTATCTATTTTAAAAGTGATAGTTTTGGTCTCTCACATATTTTAGAACCAAAAAATAATAATTTGACATATTTTAAATAATGTGAGATACAATTCAATGATATAAAATCATCTAGATGTATTAATTATTCATTTGTCATTAATTAAATTATAAATATGAAGAAAAAAAAATTGAAGTTGAAAGTTAAATTTTTACGGTATTTTGTTTCGATTTTATGAGTGGTAATCATTTTATATCATCTTATCATATGACACGTTATTTAAAGTATGTAATGTCGTTAATTTTTAGTTAAAAAATCATATTAAGAGACTAAAACCGTAAACTTTTTAAAATAAAAATACTAATTTCATGAATCAATAAAAAATAAAAATTAAAACTACAATTAAACATTTTATTAACTTAATAACATATCACACACAAGTATTTGTCGATATGAATATATTTGTATATGCATCAGTCTCAATCAACTACCCCTTAGATGAAATATCTCTTTATTTTATCCATATCTTTTAAACTAAATGTATGAATAGAATGTTTGCCATCTTTAAATTTATGGATCTAACTCCCATTCGAACATCCCTGAATTCATGGAATTGAGACATAAATGGTCGTTTAAGAAACATAATGCTAACATCGTACTCTTTTGAGAATTATGTCTGCAGTACATTATTTTACAAAGTCTTCGACACATTTTTTTAATTGCTTGAAATTTAAGTCCTGTTAAATTTATGTGAGCTATACAAGACAGCACTTTTTTATTTAAATATGATATTAAATCATACAATCAATTATACTCTTTTTGACGACAATCACATGGACACCTGTAAAATTAAAAACGTGCATTCAAAGATGCTAGTAGACTCTTTTTGACGATAATCATGTCGATAAGTATAAAATAAAAAAGTTATCTTAATCTCTCTCTAATAATATAATTTCTAACAACTTCCAAAAGATACAACAATATAAAGTCATCACTAGGACAGGAAGGATCACATGTAAACGTGGACCACCAATACTTAGATCATAATAATGGAGTCACAAAATGGGTCCACGGACTTCAATTAGGAGACCCGTGTCCAACTTAATAGTATGATATTTTATTATGAGTTATGATTTAAAGATTATTATATATCTCATTTAAATCTTACTATATAAGTATTATAAAAAAAAATTATCATTTATAAGATTTATTTCAACTGACAAATTGATATTGTTAAACTGCTAATAGTCATTTTTTTTAAATATATGTTGTTAGTATAATATATAAATTTATTAAAATTACAAGTACATTCTTAAATGTCTTTTTATTAGTAAATTTATATATCAAATTCATTATTAAAAAATATATTTAAAAACTAAATTAATATACTAAAGACATATTTAAAAATTAAAATGACTAATAAAATATATATTAAAACTTTTGTTTTTTTTTCTTTCTAATTTCAATATATTTAAAAATAATTACAATCTATTAGATAGTTCTGTCTCTAATATTTCACTTTATCATATCATTTACCTTTTAATATATTAAATAGTTATATTTTATTTTATTTTAAAAGAAAAATAAGTGCAAGTCATTGCCCTGACAACTATAGACATGAGTATGTCCTTGGTCGTCTTTAATTAAGCTGATAAGACGGACCACCATTAAATTTGTTCATGATAAACCAGTATATTTTTTATTATTAGATAAAAATGAGGTGAATCCTACAGTGGATTATTTTTATAGGTGGTCAATTCTCAATTAATGTTTGAAAATCACTTAAATCTTTAGTGAAGATCGACAACACTCTTTGAACAGTTTTTTTGTATTTTATAGATGAAATAATTAATAACTTAATTGATGTAAAAATAAGGAAAAATGAATATAGTTCTCAAAATCTATATCGTCGAACCGATAATATAGACATCGAGAACAATTAACTTATATACTTTTAGAGAATATCGTCAATCGTCATTAGTGTTTCGAATAACTTTAAAGTATTGGTCTACGGTGGACCTGAATCATTCATCTTAATATTTGCTAAAAAAGAAACACCAATTGTATTTAAGCTATCCACACTATCTATCTTTTAAGTTTAGCTAAATTTTCGTTTAAGTTCTTTAAGTTTATTTTTCTCGATTCGGTTATTTAACTTATATTATTTGTATCATTAGCCTTTAAGATATATTAAATCACGTATGTAGTCCTTTAAGTTTGAAAATTTTCTCAACTTATTGTCATGAAATATTTAAATATAATCAAAACACCAAGTTGATTGTTCCCAGTTCATCGCGCGAACCCGACTTGGCCCATAAGCAACGGGTTGGGTTTGACCCGGTCCCAAAAAAACAAGAACAAAAAAAAAAAAAACAGGACAAGGTAAAAAATGGACCGGGTTCGAGCCACCCTCCAGGTTACCCATCCCGTCCCAAAATACATTAAGGACAAGACATTTTTTTTTTTATTATTATTATTTTACCTCATTCTACTGCACTAACTTTATTTAGGGTTTGAAATTTTTTTCTCCTCCCTTATTCTCTTTTTTTCTAATAGACGATCATCTTTGTGTTCCTCTTGCTTTCTGTGTGTCGACTTTCATTGCCTTCTCCAATCATACTACCATAATCTTTCTATGAAGCTATATAGAGATACTACTATATCATCAACTTGATTTTTTATGTGTCCTTTGCGTATAACTGGCGTTTGGTATTAGAAACAAACAATAATAAAGATCCCAATGTTTGTTTATTCAACCATGTCTAATCATATCTCTATTACCATACTCTAAAGCAAATAAAGTAAAGTTGTTGTTGTTACCATCACAACGACATTCTCTCTTTACGGTGGTCCTTTTCATGACGAGCCATTGTTTTCATTACTCATAGCGGTCTAGTTGACAGTCTTCTCCAATTCTCGTTCGTCTTCTCGCTTTTTATCTAGTTCTATCTTGTATCATTTACGTTCCTTTTATTTATGTTTGATGTATTCCTTTATAGTGTATCAATTGTTTTTGGAGTAAAAGAAAAAGCTTAAGGTTTGGTTTAAAAAATCATGCATTCGTGTTTGTTTGACAACTGATTGCTGGACTTCAAACCAAAATGTAGGCTATATGTATTTGACAACGCATTTTATTGATGAAGAATGGAAACTGCATAAAAGAATTATAAACTTTTGTCAAATTAAAAATTACAAGGGTGAAACCATTGGAAGAAAAATTCAAAGATGTTTAAGGGAATGGGGAATTGAAAATGTTTTTACTATAACCGTTGATAATGCAAGCTCAAATGATGGAGCAATTTCATACCTTCAAAAGAAGTTTAATACTAGGGGAGGAGTAGTGTGTAGTGGAAACTATATGCATATGAGGTGTTGTGCTCATATTCTTAATGTGATTGTTTGTGACGGCACAAATGAGCAACAATTGTCCATCGAAAGTATTAGAAATGATTACGTTATGTTAGATCTTCTCCCCAAAGACTTAAAAAATTTAAAGAGTGCATTGAGACTAAAATGATTAAGCATCAAAGCCTTGTGTGCCTAGATGTTCCAACTAGGTGGAATTCCACATATATTATGTTGGAACATGCCGAGAAGTTTGAAAAAGCATTTGATATACTTAATGAGCAAGAATTTGACTTTCGAAAATGGTTTGGTGAAGATGAAAAAGAGGGGAAAAAAAAAAGGGTTGGCCCGCCTAAAAGTATTGACTGGGAGACTTGTAGGATCTTTGTTCAGTTTTTGAAAATTTTCTATGAGGTAACTTTATGTTTCTCTGGTTCTTTGCACGTGACATCAAATATATGCTTCCATCAAATTGTAACAGTTGAGTCTCAATTGTCAAGTTGGACTAAAAGTCATTGTAAACTATTAGGAGGTATTGCAAATTCAATGAGAGAAAAGTTTAATAAATATTGGGAAAATGTTGATAAAATGAATCCATTGTTGTTTGTTGCCGTTGTTTTGGATCATTGATATAAGCTTGATTATGTCAATTGGTGTTTGGCGGATATGTTTGACAAAGTAATAGCTACTAGTATGTCTAAATTGGTAAGAGATACCTTGGATGATTTGCACTTGTTTTACTCAAGAGGAGATGTTTCACAAAATGAAATTGGAGATGATGAAAATGGTTTAAGAAGCATATCATCTCAAAGTGGACTAAACAGTCTTAAAGGTGTTTCTGTCAATAGTGTGGGCTTATGGAAAAAACAAAAGAAGGCTAAAATTAATTTAGATTTATCAGATCTTGGGAGATATTTAGAAGAGGACACACTAGACGTCAATGAAAATGCTAATTTTGACATCTTAGGTTGGTGGAAAGCAAATTCTTCAAAATACACGATTCTTTCTCTCATTGCTCACGATGTATTGGCTATTTCAATTTCTACAGTGGCATATGAGTCATGTTTTAGCACTAATGGTCATGTGCTTAATGTATTTCGTAGCTCTTTATATGCTAAAATGGTTGAGGCACTTATTTGCACTCAAAATTGGTTGAACCCTAGTGGTCTCAAATTTGAAGCGAAGGATTTTGATCTGTTTGACATCACTGAAAAAATTATTGAGGGTAAGTTTCATAATTTTTATTTATTGCTTATGTTAATTAACCAAATAATTATTTAATATAAATTAATATTTTGTGTTGCTGCTAATATATATTATTGGAACACAATGAATATATTGATAAAAGACAACAAGTCGTGAAGGTAGCACCTCCAAGGCTCCAACATTACAAGTTATGAAAGTAACTTGCTTGTTTATTGTTGGTTTCATTTTGATTTACAAATCTGAGTTGGTTTATAATAATTTTGCACGTGATACCTTGTTTATGAGTTAGTTTCATTTTGTTTGTTGCAAATATCTTGCTTGCTGAATTTTGCAAGTTACACTTGTGCCCAAAGTGCTTCTTGCTGATAAAGTTTATTTTATTGCTATTTTAATAGGTTTGTATCTGCAGTTTAAAGTTTCAACACCATAGATATTTTGGTGACAAGAAGTAGGAGGAAGAAAGTCTATAGACATATGTTTATTTTGATTATTGTTCGTACTCTTTAATTTAAGTATTTTTAATTTATAAGATAATGTTGTTTTGATACTACTCTTGATTAAAGAGTAAGACTATTATGTGATTAAAAATTTATGGGTCGAGTAGAAAGTATGTTACTTGTTTTGATTAAATGGTTTGTATTTTATATGTTATAAGTTACTACTTTTGAATAAATTGACAAGTGGTAATCGTAGGTGGTTTGTTATGAGTTACTTTAAATTTAATTTTTATTTTCTAAAAAAAGTTCAAGAATTACTAGTTCGCGACTCGTCTTGGGACCAACCCGGTCCTGTCTTATTTCGTCTCGTCTTTATTGAACCCGCAACTAATCGGGTTTGATCGGGTTAGGGTCTAAAAATTGGCCCGATCAAATATAGGGATCGGGTAAGGGACATACCAAACCTGACCTAACCCGTTCTTTGTACACCCTAATACTTTGCATGTGAAAGAAGTTAAAAATATTGAATATGTTGATAGATATTTATTACTTTGTTTTTAAGGCTATACGCGAGTTTAAATTGTTGTAGAGAAAATCAAGAAATATATATCATTTATAAAATTTGATGAATGTTTATTTGAATGATTAGTATGAATAACATATTGTTGCATCATTTGACAGAGTTTCAAATAATCAGAACATTTTAATAAAACTAATTATTGTCGAAATTGATATATATGACTTACAATGCAAACGTATTATAACTTAATAAATCAAGTTAAGATAAAATAAACTTAAATGATTGAAATAAATATTGAGTTAAATTTAAAAAAATTATAATTTTTTTTCCACTCTATTTTCAATCATTTTATCTATGGAACTAGAGTAAAAGGATAAATTTCAAAAAGAACCCAGTCACAACAAGTATACTAACTCGTCTTGTAGAAATTATATAATATTTCTGGTTTAATCTAATGGTCAAAAGTATACTAACTTGTTATAGTTAAGTTTAAGGGTGGTTCTTGTTAAAAACTACTTTCAATTCAAAGATTAAATTTTCTATCTCTCTTTATATATATATACATAAACAAACTATAATATATTTTTCATTTAATCTAATGGTCAAAAGTATACTAACTTATTATAGTTAAGTTTAATCGTGGTTGTTGTTAAAAACTACTTTTAATTCAAAGATTAGATTCTTCATTTCTATGATTAACGAGATAATAATAATTTAATAAATATTAATCTAATAAAAACCAAATTAATACTATTTTTAAACATGGATCTACCACATGCATAAGCCATATGAGACTTTCCAACCATCAAAGCTAAGTAAAGAAAAACAACTTTCATTTGAATGTTTTAGGTATAGTAACAAACTTTTTAAAGACAAATACACTTTTAAAATTATTTTTTAAATCATTTAATATAATAATATATATATAAACAAACTATAATATATTTTTGGTTTAATTTAACGGTCAAAAGTATATTAACCTATTATTGTTAAGTTTAATAGTAGTTGTTTGTTAAAAACTACTTTTAATCTAAAGATGAAATTCTCTGTATCTATGATTATGATAGTAATTTAATAAATATTAATCTAGTAAAACCAAATTAATACTATTTTCAAACATGAATCTACCACGTGCATAAGCCATGTGAGACTTTCCAACCATAAAAGCTACGTAAAGAAAAGCAACTTTTATTTGAATGTTTTAGGTATAGTAACAAACTTTCTATGATAAATATACCTTTGAAACTAAATTTTAAATCATTCAATACAATAAAAAATAATATATATTGCAAGTGCAACTCCGCACTATCTCATATCTTCATTATAAGTGATCTGAACCATTGTTCTTAGATCGGATGATTCATATTATAGATTTAGTTTTACATCCTAAGAAAAAACTAATCGATCTGAGCCATCAATTGAGATTGGACGGTCAAAATGCAATAACTGCGTGACGTAATTACAGTATCTAATCGGAATCCAACGAAGCTGGGTCCGGTAGCAGCGTAGCACCTTCGCTGGCACACAAACATAGTTCACACTATAACAATTCATTTTCGTTTATTATTTCTTCTCTTTATCTCTCTCCTTGTTTCTCTCTCCCTAAGAACAATGGAGATCCATCGCCGGCCGCCGACCACCACTACCGACGGCGCCGTCGCGAAAAACCACCATTCCCGCCGTCTCAAATCACCTTCCCCTACACCATCCCCAAAAGCTTCCGACGCACTACCTCTCCCTCTCTACCTCACCAACACAATCTTCTTCACCCTCTTTTTCTCCGTCGCGTATTACCTCCTCCACCGGTGGCGCGACAAGATTCGTAGCCACACTCCTCTCCACGTCGTCACTCTCTCCGAAATCACTGCAATTGTTTCCCTCATCGCTTCCTTCATCTACCTCCTAGGTTTCTTCGGCATCGATTTCGTTCAATCCTTCATCTCACGCGCTTCTAACGACGTTTGGGATCTCGACGAAACCGTAGCACAAAACCAATCCAATTTCCCCGTCGCCTGCGCTGTCTCCGATCAGTGTCTTCCAAAACTCACCAAACCGGAACCCTCATTATGTTCATCCGAAGACGAAGAAATCATTAATTCCGTTGTGGAAGGAACCACGCCGTCCTACGCGCTTGAAACGCGGCTTGGAGACTGTTTCCGAGCCGCGGCAATTCGTCGCGAGGCTTTACAGAGAACAAGTGGGAGATCCTTAGAGGGTTTACCATTGGAAGGATTTGATTACGAAGCGATTTTAGGGCAGTGTTGTGAAATGCCGGTTGGTTTTATTCAGATTCCGGTGGGTGTGGCGGGACCGTTGTTGTTGGATGGATTTGAGTATATAGTTCCAATGGCGACTACGGAAGGGTGTTTGGTTGCTAGTACGAATAGGGGGTGTAAAGCTATATATGCTTCTGGGGGTGCAAATAGTGTTGTTTTGAAAGATGCTATGTCTAGGGCACCTGTTGTTAGGTTTTCAACTGCTAAAAGAGCTGCTCAATTGAAGTTCTTTTTGGAAGATACTCTCAATTTTGATACCTTGGCTGTTGTTTTCAACAGGTATGGTTCTTTTCCCTTTTTGAATGGTTTTGTTTTTGGGACTTGTTTGGATATACACCTTAATTAAGTACCTATGATATATAAGTGTTTTATGTAGCTGTTTCTATAATTAAAGATAAAATATAGTCAAATTATTTTCAAATAAAGTTATGAAATTGATTTCTTAAATTCAAATAAGCCAGCTTTTCTCTTGGTGAAGTGAAAATATTGGTATTTGAGAGGTAGAGCTTTGTTGTGTGTGTTGTACTTTTTGTCATGTTAGTAATTGAATGATGAAAATCTTGCACGTGGATTCAGTTAGTTGGGTTAGTTTCTAAAATAAATACACCAATAATTGAGGTTTTATATTGCTGATGTGTAGCGTTAGCGATATATTGCAAAAAATTGTGGTTAAATAAGCAGCCTCGATTGCGACTGCAACATGGGGACATAAAACATGTGGATACATGAAAGCGTTGTTTTAAATCGATGTCGTGTCTTGGGATACAAATCCCTTGATGGCGGAGGGTTCATTTCCCGCGTTGTGATTTATTATGAAGAATCGTTGTCAAATGTGAAGCCTCAATTACAACTGCAATGTGGAGGCATTAAAAACTTTGATGTCATGGCCTAAATTTGCAGACTTTTTTTTTAAAATGCTACCGACAATAATAGCCATTGATTTGATTATTTACTCATCTGATTTATCTCATTTATTTTTTGTTGATTTGTGTTTTTTTATTTCATTTTACAGAGTTTGATGTGGATGTTTTTTTTATAAGTTTGATGTTGGATTTTGATGTTCAAATTTATTATTTGTTTTTGAAAATTTGAGTGAAAAAAATGAGGGATGCAGATTACTGGAATTGGAATACGGGTTTATGGGTATTTTTATAGAAAAAAAATTATAGTAAGTTTTGGTGTTTGACTGTTTGTTTGATATGATTTCAGGTCAAGTAGATTTGCCAGGCTGCAAGGTATTCATTGTGCTATGGCTGGGAAGAATGTCTATTTGAGATTTACCTGCAGTACGGGTGATGCAATGGGGATGAACATGGTCTCCAAAGGGGTGCAAAACGTTCTTGATTTCCTTCAAAATGATTTCCCTGACATGGATGTTATTGGCATATCTGGTAACTTTCATGGCCTTATGGATGAATTGGATTTCCTTGATCCTTCTTTAGTAAACCTTCATGATGTCATGAAAGTGGTCCACTTATTTTTACTTCTTTCTTTTATGAAAGTGGTCCAATTACATTATCTTATTTCTTTTATTATCATCCTTGACTTTTATCCTGCTTTTAGATTTATGCCATACATTCATTACATTGGTGTTATTGTAAAGTTTCCCTTTTGTATAATTAAAATTGTCAAGTTGAATTCTTGTCTGAGCTTGATTTGGTTGTTCTATCTGCTTTTTGAGAAAAGGGTTATGTGTTTTATTTATGACAAGTTGTGTAGTTATATATACTCAGTTTAATCTTATTTGTAAGAGCATGGTGCAAAAAATTGAATTTGGCACTACTCTCGGGATCCACCAATTTGTTTTTCTTTCTCATTTGATTCTTTCGTCTTACCAAATCCAGTTTGGTTGTTAGGCTTCCAGTTAACTTGCATCTTTTGAATGTGTCACTATCTTAATCTCTCCTTATTTGGTTAGTTGATGTCTATAATCACAGAAATGCCAAAAACATTTTAATAGGAACATTGGACCAAAAATGTAATGGTTGTTTGTACTGACTTGATCCTTTAGGAAATTATTGTTCGGACAAGAAACCCGCTGCAGTGAATTGGATTGAGGGACGTGGGAAATCCGTTGTTTGTGAAGCAATTATCAAAGAAGAAGTGGTGAAGAAGGTGTTGAAGACCAATGTGGCTTCCCTAGTGGAGCTCAACATGCTCAAAAACCTTGCTGGTTCTGCTGTCGCTGGCACTCTTGGTGGATATAATGCCCATGCTAGTAACATTGTTTCTGCCATTTTTATCGCCACAGGTCAAGATCCAGCTCAAAACATTGAAAGTTCCCATTGCATAACAATGATGGAAGCCGTAAATGATGGGAGAGACCTCCATATCTCAGTAACAATGCCTTCCATTGAGGTGATTTTACATCCCGATTTATTCATAAATTTTATTTTAATCTTAAATTTTCTGATATAATAGCTCTAGGACTAATGTTTTATATGCTTTCTTAACCTCTCAGGTTGGTACAGTAGGGGGTGGGACTCAACTTGCATCTCAATCTGCTTGCTTGAATATGCTTGGTGTGAAGGGTGCAAGCAAGGAGTCACCGGGATCAAACTCGAGACTCTTGGCAACCATTGTTGCTGGATCTGTTTTAGCAGGCGAGCTGTCTCTGATGTCTGCCATTGCTGCAGGGCAACTAGTCAACAGCCACATGAAATACAACAGATCAAGCAAAGATATAACTAAAATATCATCTTGAGGGTGAGGACTTGGTTGTAGTTATTGTTTGTGGAGTCTAAAATAAAAAACAGTAGGGTCTTTCAATGCAGAAACCGGAATTTAGGGAAGGAAAATAGAAGACATCGGATGTGATTGTTGGGCCCCATGTCTGACTCTGTGTTGCTATGTGTAGTGTTTTGTTATTTGGAAGGAGGAAACTAGAGTTCCACTTGTTTGGTTGTCCTCTCTGGATCCTTCCTCTCAGCGGAGCCATTGGTTTGGTTGGGTGGTTTAACAGTCAACTTCTCCTTAACTGATACATCGACATGTTGTACTATAATTCTTTTCCTGATAGATAAGTTTAGTATATATGTGCATCATTGTCTCTGTGATACATTTATTCTATGTAATGGGTGACCAGTTAGTTAGCCGTGTGGTTTAATGAATTTCTTCTTGTCGAACTTTGTCAAGTGGTTTAATGAATTTCTTCTTGTCGAACTTTGTCAACCTTGTAGTACCCATGAAATGAATTTGACCATGTCTTTCCTATGATTTCTCATTCAGTCAGTGTGGATGTTGAAGGGAATATTCGGTTGTCATTTTTCATTTAACGTGATGTATTTCATTGGCACATTGCTTCTTCTGTTCAAGCATAAGAATCATTATTTAATCATCCAGAGTCCTCTTGAATTGTGATTAAGATGAATCCACAAGATTGAACTTGTGGGTTGCCGTACATTTTGCAGGGTCTCTGCCAACACTTTTGGTGTCTAAACTCAAAAGCTGGGGATCACAGATAAATTGTGAGTTGTTGAGTGTAACAATCAATTAACTTTATGTGACATTTTGCATAAGTGAACTAGCTTAGCAACCAAACTATCTACATCAACAAACTGTGATGAGCTAATTTTCATAAAACATCTACTCTTTAAACAGGTTATTAATACCTACTGGTAAAAGGGGAGTAAGGATCGCTCTATTTCTTAATGGCATATTTTGATAAATTGTGACAATTAAATTTTTATAGACCAGAAAATCTATTGAAATGAAGTCCTCTATTTATTTTAGAAATGGATGATCATTACTTATAAAAGGTGATGGAGTCAAATGGGAGTAGAAGCAAATATTTTAGTTTTTTCATATGCCAATAATCAAACCTATTAGAATATTCTAGGTTTTTCATATGCAAACAATAAAGGTTGGTTTTTGATTTATACACCACAAGGGCATGCGTTAACTCTCCTTATCGGTACAGGGATCTTTTTAGTGAGTTATTTATTAATATTTATTAATGTTCTTTGAATCTTGATACTTACTCTAATATTGATTTGTCTCTAAAACTCAACTCATTTATATTTTTCCATTATAAAAAAAATGTCAATAATGAAACCTCCATTCACTTCGGCGTGTGATGTTTATTTTTGATATAGAAATTTGTTTAAAGGTAAAATATTATACTCCAAAAATAATATTTTTTTATAATATTTTTATTAAGAATATTATTTCAAGATATAATTGATAATGTATTTGGTAAGTATTTAACATTTTCAGGAATATTATTTCCAAATAAGTTGAGTATAACAACTTTCTTTGGACCTTGCCGAACACTATGCCTTAGACCACACTTTTGGATGAAATATCTTACAAGTCATTATCATTATTACATATAATGCAAAAATTGTCTTTTAAAATCTCACACCAACACTCCCTTTAGTTTTTGAGCTCTTTGGTGTTATGATTAGTCATTGTCATTAATAAGAGAGTAATATTCACTGCAATTTCTTTATTTTTATATATTTTTATTCTCCTCGACTATTTGAGTGATAGTAAGTCTATCATCGATGGATGTATCATATATTAATGTTAATGATTATATAAATAATAATTTTTTTATAATATTAATGATTACACAATCTTGTAACAACAAAATAACATATTATAAACTTGTAAAAAAAAGTGTGTCAAAAATAAATAAAACATTATAAGAAATTATATTTATCTTCTTTTTTTTTAATCAATATATTTATCTTCTTTAAATGAAAAAATATGATTGTAAATACAGCAGGCCAGCAACAGTATTGGGTACAAAATGGGCCTTTGGGCTTAAGGCCCAAAAAAGACAAAAAATGAAGCTTCGGTTCAAAATAGACAGAGTGTAAAGAAAAAGAATCACTCACTCATTCACACTGCGAAAGAGAAGGAGCCATAAACTGCTACTTCTAGACCCATTCGAAACTCTTGAAACTTAAACCCTAATAACTCTCTCTCTATTTTTCTCTTCCTCCAACATCATCGTCTTCAACCATGTCAGCTATGCTTGTACGCTCTCTCTCTCTCTCTCTCTGTGTTCTTCGTTATGTATTTCCCTAACCTAACTAACTTATTGTTCAAAAATGCGGTTGAAAACAGCAACCTCAGATCATACTATTGAAGGAAGGTACAGACACATCGCAAGGTAAGCCACAACTTGTTAGCAACATCAATGCCTGTACCGCCGTCGCCGACGTCGTCCGAACCACCTTAGGTCCCCGCGGTATGGACAAACTCATCCATGATGATAAAGGCTCCGTCACCATTTCTAATGACGGCGCCACCATTATGAAACTTCTTGATATCGTTCATCCCGCTGCTAAAATCCTAGTTGATATTGCTAAGTCTCAGGACTCTGAGGTAACTAACTGACAAACAAACTCCGATCTCATCATTTTGCATCAACTGTATTTATAACGGGACTGTTTTTAATTAATTAATTTATTTATTTATTGGACTCTGTTCAGATCGGTTTTCTGAAACATGATTTTTTATTTTTAGTAATTGTATTTCTTTTAGTTCAGATGCTTGAAATTGTAGAATTAAGGCCTGTTTGAATCTTAAGCTTAATAATTAAGCACATATAGCATAAGAGCTTAGCCATTTATATAACAAAAAAATGAAGTTAAACTTATAAGACATACTTGAGGTGTTAGCTTAGTGGTAACCTCAAGGTACTTAGTTCAAATTCCCTCAAGGACAGTTGGAAAATAACTATCAGTGCTACTTTGATTAATAAACAAAATATCAGCTATAAGATGTTTTCATGGGCTAATTAATCCCGGAGAGTTATGGAAACTAAAAACTTGGACATGTCATAAGTTGTTTCTATAAGCTCTCCCAAATAGCCTCACAAGTGTTAATGCTAGTAGATAGACTCAAATAAGCCAATCTAATTAGGTTCTAAGAGTATGTTTTTTTGTAAATAAATAAACTATAGTATAGTTATTGTTGCTGTGAATGTGAAGGTGGGTGATGGTACCACCACTGTGGTATTGCTTGCGGCTGAGTTTTTAAGAGAAGCAAAGCCTTTCATTGAAGATGGTGTTCATTCTCAAAATTTAATACGGAGCTATAGGACTGCAAGCACCTTGGTATGCACTTCTATCACAGCTTTTAGTTATTTTTCATTTTCCCCCTATTAACTTCTATGAGTGAAGTTATGATTCTGAGTTGTTGCATTTGTTTTTTTTTTTTTTACGTGTATAATGATTTATGCAGGCGATTGAGAAGATTAAAGAGCTAGCTGTTAGCATTGAGGGAAAAAGTCTGGAAGAAAAGAAAAGCTTGCTTGGAAAGTGTGCTGCTACAACACTTTCTTCAAAGCTTATAGGTGGAGAAAAGGAGTTCTTTGCATCCATGGTTGTGGATGCTGTAATTGCAATTGGGACTGATGATAGGTTAAACATGATTGGAATAAAGAAGGTAACTCTATTGCTTAGTTTACAACCTTGTCTCCACAATCCATATGCTGCATTCTACCGTTTGTTTTGGTAATGCATTGTGTTTTTCAATAGAAAAAAATTTATTTCGTAAATCAGTGCAAAAAAAGAGGATTAATGTACTTTTTAATAATAAAACCCACCATAATAGCTCATCAGTATGGTAAGGCTTTTCAATTACTTTGCATAAATGTGTGCACGCACTTCAGTCATTGAAGTTAGAGTTAGAGATTTCTGTATGTGTGAGTGTACTTATGCAGGTTCAAAGTTTAAGATTACGAAAAGATTTGAACAAATACTTTTATATAATTTGACATTTTGGAGGAAACTATTGATTACATGGGATTCTAGATCTGTTTGTTAACAACTTCATCAGTCAGTATGAGGTTATCTAGACACTCCTTGAAACAAAGATTTGATGGCTTGATAGATATCTAGGGTTTATTGCAATTGATATCATTTTAACAAATGTAACCTCCATTTGAGGAATTGTAAAGCTTGTTGCCATATAATCATCATTGTAATAAATCCTCACTCATTGCAAAATATGCAGAGAACTATGACAGTCTCTGATCTGAATCAATTTTAGAAACCCTTACTATTTTGGCATGTTTCCTAATTTTTGTAAATAGCAAGAACTTTTGTTTGTCATGTACTGATATATTAATGTCGTTGCTGTTACTTAAGATTGACTTTTATTTCCTCTAAGAGTTGAAAACATCGGCAATCCTTAATATTGTTCACCCCAATTAAGCTTCCTTAGTTTTCATCTTGGTTTAAGATCTTTGCTTTTAGAGTTAATATTAAATGTGAGAAGCAATTTCATTTTCTTTGGGTATTTTTGCGTGTGGAAATGGTGTTAAGAATCGGTTTTTTCTTCAGGTTCCTGGTGGTAACATGCGTGACTCATTTCTTGTCAATGGTGTTGCCTTCAAAAAGACATTTTCATATGCTGGATTTGAGCAGCAGCCCAAGAAGTTTCTCGATCCCAAAATACTATTACTTAATGTTGAGTTGGAGCTAAAATCCGAGAAAGAAAATGCTGAAATAAGGTGCGAATATTTACAATTTGTTTGTTTTGTGTTTGTTGATATTAGGTTTCTATGAAAGGGTTGCTTACTTATGTGACTTCCTTCGCTTCTTTCTTGTGTTCTGTACAGATTATCAGATCCATCACAATATCAATCAATTGTTGATGCAGAATGGAATATTATTTATGACAAACTGGATAAATGCGTCCAAAGTGGTGCTAAAGTTGTTCTTTCACGTTTGGCTATCGGTGATCTAGCTACACAGGTTTTAATTATTATTTTTTATAGAAACTATTTTATTTCATAATGCCATAAAGCTGTTCACGTTATGTGACCTTTTTAACGAGTTACAACCATTATTTGCTGCATGTTTTCCTGCTCTGAAACTGTTGTGAGGCATTATATCCATTGCCTCATGCAATCTACTTACATGTAGTGCATAACTATGAGGTTTTATTTTTATTATTAATTAACTTTTGCAATTTTTTTTGGTACTAGGTCTTAATTTTTTAGTTATAACTGTATATTGACATTTACATTGTTAGTGTATATTGACATCCTTATAAACTGTGAAATGCTAGGAAATCAATATTTTTGTTTGACCTCTGAAAAACCTTCATGTATATCGATTAATTTTTATTTTAATAACTTGCCTTTGAAACAGTATTTTGCAGATAGAGACATTTTCTGTGCTGGACGTGTAGCCGAAGAAGATCTAAAAAGAGTTGCTGCTGCAACTGGGGGAACTGTACAAACATCTGTCAATAACATTATTGATGAGGTTGTGCATTAGTTGTGGGGTTCTGCCTTGTTTACTCGTTTTGTAATTTAATGTGTGGCTGCTGAAATTCTTTTTGATTTATTTGCATGAAGGTTCTTGGAACTTGTGAGATTTTTGAGGAAAGGCAAGTAGGAAATGAGAGGTTCAACATATTCAATGGATGTCCATCTGGCCAAACAGCCACCATAGTTCTTCGTGGTGGAGCTGATCAGGTCTGTTAGATGTGGTGCAATAACTGTTCATGTCTCTTGTAATTTTAAACACATTTAATAGGTTCTGCCGTAATAGGCATATACTTGATTTTTGCTATTTTTCACAGTTCATTGAGGAAGCAGAGCGGAGTTTGCATGATGCAATCATGATTGTTAGAAGGGCTTTGAAGAATTCAACTGTAGTTGCCGGTGGAGGTGCTATAGATGTATGTCTTCACCCAAAACTTTGTTGTACATCTCATTGCATCGTGATAGTGACTGTTAAATATTGAACTGTGGTTATTTTTAACAGATGGAAATAAGCCGGTACCTAAGGCAGCATGCACGCACAATTGCTGGAAAGTCTCAGCTTTTCATCAACTCCTATGCAAAAGCTCTTGAGGTACACATTTTGAAAATTGAATACGGACTAAAGCGGTATACGTGCAGTATTCTATTATTTTAATAATCATATATAGCTTTGATTGTAATGGAATGCAGCACCTGTTTGACACAAGTGTGAAGTATTTGTTTTTTTAACAGACAACACCGTCCACAGGAAACTCCTCGGTATAATGATCTATAGTTAAAATTAACGACTACAAACAATCAGCATTGTCTCCCTTTGCAATTTTTTTGAAAAAAAAGTAATGTCATTTAAAAGAAATGAGTTTTGTTCTTCCATACGTAACAAACCCAACATCATTCTGGATTTCAGGAGGTGTCCTATAGGAGTTTTATCTTAATGGTCAGAAACTGTTAATGTTATGTTTTCAGTGTTGTCAAACAAAGGTTATAGCGCTATAGCATAGCAGACTTTGAATAAACTTCCATTTTCTGGCATCCGCAACATGGCCATTATTGTTTTCAAATAGAGGCTATAGTGCTGTAGCATAGTGAAATTTGAACAAACCCCTATTTTTGTCTGCCATCAGTATTTTCTGTGAACAATCCCCTAACTTTATTACTGCATTATTGTGGAGGAAGGGGGTGGTGGGGCCATAGGATTAATAAATGTGTTAGGTTTGCAAGATATACTTTTTTCACATGTAGGTTGGCTCACTAAGTATCTTGTTTAACATGTATACTGCTTAGGATTTGTAAGATATGAGAGTGTTTGGGATCTCATTCTTCTGTTCAAAGAGTATAGTTGCTTTATTGTATCTTGATGCAAACAAATTTTCTGTTTTAATGCAGGTTATTCCTAGGCAGTTATGTGACAATGCTGGATTTGATGCCACTGATGTGCTGAACAAACTTAGGCAGAAACATGCACTTCCTACTGGTTGGTTGACCTTTGGTTTATGTGCACGATTTCTTAGATATGTTTGCATGCAGAGCCACCTAGAATTAGGGTGAAATTGAGTCAAGCCTAGCTGAATATGAGATAATGGGTGTTGTTCAGTTGAATACAGATTCAAGCTGGAGCTTATAAGCTTGGCCTGACCTGTTTTACATGCGAACTGAGCTCAAGCACTCGTGAATAATAAATAATAGTTTATATATTTACACTGACACTCAGACACACTTGCAAAAGGAATCAATTGTCAATTGCATTGTTGGTCTCCTAAAAATTATTGACATTCTTTTCAATTTTTTATTATTATATCCATGTCCACAAGACCACATACATAATATTTTTTATAAAATATTAATTGAATGAAATATCTCATGAGTCGGTTGAGTTCATCAGTCATAGTAAATTTAATTAAAAGTACTGTTTTACTAAATTATGCCTTTTGAGCTGAACATTAAATTCTTGGGTTTGCTTCAATTAATCAAAAATATTTTCAAGCACCTTCATTCAAAATGAAGGAGAATGACTGAGGTAGGTGATCGTTTTGGAGTATTTGTAAAGAAACTTCACATGAGCAGAATATATTATAACTACAATGAAACTTGCGAGCAAGTATATGTTGGTTAGACTGTTTTTATTTCCTCTTAACATTTCTTCACTCCATCAGTTTAGACAATTTATTCATGGGCTTACTTTTAATAACAATAATAACCGTGCCAAGTTTTTACATAGTTATGCCCAATTAGATTACAAACAATTGACTTCACTCATACCGCCACTCAGAAGAAAACCATATTTTGTTGTAACAATAATGCGATTAGGATTAGTTTGTGCTATCATATGTAACAATAATATTGTTATACTGTCCTTTGCACTTAAGGTTGCTTCAAGTATATAGATGGAAAAAATTCTCTAATTGGTAGATTATCTGGACTTGAATTCATGTGTATCTGTGTGTTGAGGTTTACCTGACATTGTCAGAGTTCTTCTGATGGGTTACTAGTTAAAAATCTTATTATTTACTGCTTGCTGAAGGTGAGGGGGCACCATTTGGGGTAGACATAGCCACTGGTGGAATTGCGGATTCATTTGCCAACTTTGTCTGGGAGCCTGCAGTTGTGAAGGTATTTGCCCACATTTATATCCATGATTTTGTATTCTGATTCTACTGTATGTGCACGGTGTCTAAGTAAGTTTGTAAATTTGCAGATCAATGCTATAAATGCTGCCACAGAGGCAGCTTGCCTTGTCTTAAGCGTGGATGAAACAGTTAAAAATCCCAAGGTAAATATCTGCTCTATCATATGTATGTTTACTGAAGACTGTGCTTTTGTTTAGGAAATCATTTCATGTAGACTTGCTCAATTTGAAAGTATTAACAATCAATCCGTGCACAATAAGCCGATGCTCTGGATTAGATAATGAAGGTAGCATGGTTGTGTGCACGGATATTAATCTCTTTAGGTCCGCATGTCTGCTCTCTCTGATCCTTGATTTGATTTGAGGGCCTGGTTAAGACCTACATTTTAAAAGAAAAAAAAGGAATTAATGATCTATGGTATATCAAAATTTCATTTTAATTGATATGTATTTGTTTTATTTATTAAATAAATGGATCTAGTCTGAGAGTGCACAAGGAGAGGCTGCTGCAAGTGCAATGGGAGGCAGAGGTCGTGGAGGTGGCTTCCGTGGTCGTGGACGAGGAATGCGTAGGTGATGAGAAATGTGTTCTAGTGGGTTAGCATTTTTCTCATGCGTTGAATGTCTAATATGCACAAGGCCACTGCATGTATGTTTCTGCTACTGATTGGTGTTGCTAGAAGCATACCATATTTATCGACTTACAGATGATGATATGAAATGGTAATATGGGGACTGTGGGAGCATCATCTGGTCAATTTAGGATTTGATAGTTGCAATTTTCAGGCCTTGTCTTTTTGAAATGTGGTCATTTTATATGTTGGAGGGGTCAAATTTGTTAGATGGCTGTTGTTGGGGACTGATTTTGTGTGAAATTTTGCTTCACTTTGTTCAACACTACTTTAACTCTTTTTACTACCAAGTATTTATGTGCATGTGATATTTTATCTGTAGCTTTACGTTGCAATCTGTGGAAAGATCTTTAAACATTGCATACAAATTGCAGAAACTAATTTACGGATAAAATAATCCATTATGTTACAGTCAAATTAAACCACTATTATTTGGTTAATCGATCTATAGAATAGTTCATAAGGTGCTTCGTCCTCTCATGGTAAGCTACTCATCGTTGGTAGTTAGAGAGTGCTAGCAACTTTGTATGACATTCTTTTCTCAACACGTTTTAATTCGATGAAGTTGTCGTTCAGCCCAGCTGATGCGTTAGCTTAAATTAGACTTTGTTCTAGCAAAGCTTTATGATTGCATTACAGCAAATAAGAATAATTGTGGAGAAACGGAAATTAGGGTCTTTCGAAAGAGTTGAAAAATGTTGTCTTTGAAACTTCAACCTTAGTTCTTGTATATAAAATTATAGTTTTTAATTCCTACAAAATTATTTTGCATGCAAACTTTGATGGATTTTGCATGAATGTTTATAATATTATAATTCTTTCATAAAATATAACTAAAAATTTGATTTAGGTTCATATTTTTGCCAATTTTACTTGATTATTTTACATTTTTAAAAAATTTATATTACATTCATCAAAAGTTACAACTCCAAATTTTTGTGAAGTTTTTTATTAAATTTTAAATATGTTTGTGAAAAATTGTTCAAATTTTTTAAAGTTTAAAGATAATTAAACATAATTCGTTTTAAGTAGTGATTGAAACTGTTTCAAAGGCAACTAAACATGACTTGTATTCTTTTAGTCAGGATGAGATATAAATAATATTTTGCTCTAAAAATCCATTGTTCCCCGTAATGGTTAAATGGTAGGATTGACTGCCTTTAACAAATCTTAATAGCCAATTAGTGGGGTATTGTTGGTGATCGTGGATGGCTTGTTATTTGTCAAGGGTTCAAACAAAAGTAAGGGAACACACCCAGTTGACTGAGTTTGTTATTGGGATTGTTGAATGGCTCAAATGTGTCCCTTTTCTCTAAGATTAAGTATCACATGTGGTTCCTTAATTTAATTTTGGTTAACGATTTAATCTTTTATTTTATTTTATTTTATTTTTTCGATTTGATTCTTTATGTTTTTAAATAATTTCATTGTTACCCTTTAAGTGGGGTTTCGTTAAGAAAAAGTTAAAAAATCTCTCCTCTTGATCATCAAACCTCTAGGAACTATTGGCATTAATCTGAAGTCATGTCTATGGAGTATAAATACCCCATAGCTTCAATTTTAACGAATCAATCCTACTACCAAACTTAGAACAAACTTTGAACATCTTTTTGAAATATTTCCAAAACATAAATGGTAACTTTTTCTGAAAACGGAGGAATGATTTTTTAACTTTTTTTAACAGAATCCCACTTAAAGGGTAACACTGAAATTATTTAAAAACATAAAAGAACAAATCAAAATAATAATAATAATAATAATAATAATAAAGGACTAAATCGTTAATTGAAATTAAGTTAAAAATCACGGATAATATATATATATATATATATATATATATATATATCTTCCATTCTCTTGCTATGGTAGGGCTATGTCTAAAAATCTCCCTCGACACATTAGATCCGCAATAAGCCTTTTGTTGGGTTCAACGTTTGCCGCCTTTAGATAGGGGAAAGGGGTACTAGAGATCCTGACTTAGATTATTTACAAGAATTTTGGTGAACAACATAGTTGAAATCTTTATTCAATATGCCCTTATCATATACGGATAATTAATGGACAAAATCTCTATAGGCTGGTGACTAGCTTATCAAAGTAAGATAAAAATAATTTGTAGATATACACGTTATTAACTATTGATAGAAGCTTTGCACACACTTACACAATGTTTTTTTTTTCACAACATAAACTCAAATCAGCTTTTTTTTAAAAACCCCTTTTAGTATCAAGAGTAACTTTAGCAACATCAAACACAATCAATGCAAGATGAAGATTCATAAGAAACAATAATCCACATTACAATAATTGAGAAATTATTACAAATATCCAATAAAAACAACTTCAATAACATGTAAATAAACTTCATAGGAAAAGCATTGAAAGACATTTAAAATCATGTCTAATAAAATACGAATAATAATTAACTAAAAGTTCAATATGCTACAATTCTAAATCTCAGAAGCCTGTGAACATAGAGTGGCTCAGCGGCGCAGCCTTCTACAGGAATGGGGGCAATATCACCCACCGACGTGGATACCTCGGTCTCCCTTCCTTTCCATCAAATAACTGCAGGTAAATCAAAGATAAGATGGAAGATACACATTAAAATATGCAAAGAGAGCAAAAGATTAACAGTATTGGTTCATTTTATACTATTTGTCATTTAATATGGTTTCAATTCATCCTATACAAATGTCAGTGTTGCAGTAGAAAGAAGTAAACATCATGTGAGTCGAATAATCAAGTTATCTACAAAACTTTCAAAATTTACAGGCTACTTTATTTCTGGTGTTTCCTATTTTCATTTCCACTTATAAAATAAACATTAGAGAAGACTTTATAAAATTTTAAAATAGATTGAAAACTTTTGAAAATTCTGAAAAATTTCAAAACATTGTTTCCCGTGTTTTCGAAAATGCATTCTCTCGTTAGCTTTCATCTTCTTTCTATCACAATTCGAAAGAGGAAAGTTCAAAATCAAATGTCATTCCAGCCACTCATATAAAATAAAAATTGGAATTGTTGTTAGAAAGTGATGAACCCTAAAAGCAAACAGTTTTAGCCATATCATATGCACACTTAAAACTACTATTTAATATTTTTATAAAGTATCTTTTGAAAGAAAGCTTTCATGTGGACCGTAAATATCTTCACTCATGCCGATATATTTTTATATAAGATAGACACTCTATACTGAATTAGTGAACTGAAAAAGAAAAGGTAAGAAGACAGACCTTCTTCAAGCGCCTGTGCTTTGCAAGAGCCCAGTTGGACATGATAAAAGTAGCAACTGCGAGAAATAAATAACCGGCAATAGTTTGCGTTGCAATGTTGAACCCCAACCACTGGTAGATTTCTGTTGTATAATTTGCACAAGTAACGATATTGAAGAGAAAGCCACGTGGGATTTGATATCCACCTTCTCCAGCTGGTCCGCGAAGATTCCTCAGTATAATATGGCAATAGAAGTTTGAAACTTGACAAAGTATCCCAAACCCGAACCCGATCTTCATTTGAAGGTCACTTACTGGGGTATATAATGGATGGTTCACATAATAAGCAATATAAGAACCAAAGCACCAGTAATAAGCACAGTTGCGGAAGACGTTGGAAAGGGGCGAGGTTGCATGGCTGAAGCGATGCACGAAAAATGTTTCCAGAATTCGTTTGGCGTAATGGAAACACCAATAGTACAAGGCATATGTCTGCACGGGTTGGATGACACGTTCGCCTTTGTAGCCGAAATACTGGTAGACAGGTGAGTAATAGAAGACTGGATAGAGAAGCAAAGGTCCCAAGTACTCGAAGAAGAAAAGCGTACGGTAAGAAACTTGTGGACCTAAGTCCTTGAATACTAAGGTTAAGGTATCTGAATTTCCACTCGTGTAGTCATTTAGACTCTTTTTGTAATTAAGAACAACGGGTTTTTCCTTTGATCCTGGTTGGACAGGAAGTGTCAAACGCTGCCTTGATGGATGCTTTTTGACTGTTGAAGTAAAACATACGAATCATGTTAATGAGCCATGAAATCCAAGACAGACATACACATACACATACACAGACAAGCATTTATTTTTGTTTCTTTTGAGAGAACCATTAAGATGGAATAAGAAAGCCTTAAAATAGTATGAACTGGATGCAATGAATTGAACTAGTATAGTCAGTCGTTATTATTATTAATTCTGCAAACCAATGAAAATAGGGTTAACTGTCATATGCCAAGGATGCACATTTACGTGTATAGGTATCGAATACTAAACCATTACAATTAAGAATACAACCTTTGTTTGAAAATTTAGATACCGATACAGTATGGTATGGCATAACACGTATAAAAATTATATGTATTGTTTCATCCAACATTAGAAACCACGTGAAAGTATATAAGAAATAACAGATGGGCCATTCCATGATTGAGGGAAAAGGCGTAGAAATGAGTTTGTTTGGTACGTAATTGCAACTGCAATACAAACTAATTTATCAAGAATCAAGTATTTGTTACAATATTATTATCGGACATGTATCCGTCACTGGTAGAACAGGCTGCTATAATCATTAAACAGAACAGTAGAATAAATATTTTTTACAAACTAAATAGTAAGGATGGCAAAAACCAACGAACCTACTACAAGGCTGCTATCAGTTATATCACCATAACATAAGTTCAAAATACATCACAGAAATAACTAAAACAATATATACAAACATCTCAGATCCATCAAGACATAAGCCTGAGACCAACTTGATTTTGTCATTTTTCTTAACAGATATTATCATATTACTAAAAAATGTAATTTATTTATGTATACATAAAAATTGTCACTTACTTCGCTTGTGAATTGCCTCCTGCAGATCTGCTACAGTAGCCTGTGACAAAGAAACAATTATATAAGCCATATATCATTACTTTAGAAAACAAATCACTCGTTTCCCAATTGAAAGGCTACACAAAAAGAGGAAATTCCAAATTCTATAAATAAAATCTCACTCCTGTTTGGCAACCTAAGAAATAAAATTACCCTTTTGTGACTTTTATGACAATAACAAACACAACAAAATATGCACATATAAAAGGTTAAGAAATTTGAAAAAGACATACAGAATCACTGAGCTGAATGCCACCTTTAACAATCTCTCTTCCACTCCTAGAAACCAAAGTGACCTTCATCTTTGAAAGCCAAACAGTGCCAGCAACACACTTTACAAATCACTGAATGATTATATTCAAGATCCAATAGAAGTAGAACCTAAAATCCAAAAAAAAAAAAAAAATCACAAAAACAGATTCAATATACATCAGCAGCAAAAAAAAATGCAAGGAGTGTGATTTTCATATAAAGCTATAAAATTTACAATTATGCAATAAAACCATAAAAAAAAATCACACATTTAAATTCTCAAAAACTACGACAAAATAATCAAATCTTCGAAGAAGTATGACAAGTTCGAAGCTTTTGTAAGGAAGTAATAATGGGTAAGAATGAAAAAGTAAAAGATACAAACTTTAATGAAGAAAATTGGATTTCGATAGTAACAAAGAATGTGGGTCATCGTCAAAGAGGGTATTCAAACGTACCCAGAAAAAATTTGATACCAAAAACAATACATGAAGTTAGTTAACAAGACCCAATTGAACAATAAGAAGCAAAAAGGGAATTACAATTGCAATAACCTGAATTGGAGGAAGAGTGTGTGTTTTGGTAGTTCCTCACAAGATGGGGTTTAAAAATTTGGAGAGAAAAATGAAATATTTAAGATGGAAAATATAAATTAATGTGAGGTGTTGTTAGTATACTAGATGAGGCCAAAGCATATGTATGCATTAATGGGATATAGTTAGGGTAGGACAACTAACCATTTAGGCTGGTCATATATATTAACTATATCATTCAAATTCCCATTTCAAATTTCAACACAAAAATAAATTCAACACATCATATGTTTACTATTGATAAAAAAAAAAATGCCCATATTTTTTTAACTACCTAAAGGAAATATTAAAACCAATTCATATTACATGGTGTATTAAGAATGAAAAAGCAAAAGTTTTGATACAAGCATTAAACTATAAAGTCACCACAATTTAGTCCAAATTATAATTTAGTCCAAATGATTTAAACACCAAGAACTAAAATAATTGAAATCGTAAGTGAAATTACCTTTGATTTAACAAACTCATGAAAGAAGTTGCACAAAATTGAAATATACAATTTTACCAAACACAAACTATCCAAATAGTTGAACGAAGTTTTTCTGTGACGCATACTTAACATTCAAAAATTATGAACATGCGACTTTATATCATTAGATAAAGCACATCAGACGCTTAACCATTGTCAAATTGTCATTCATATAGATCCAATGCTTGGACTCGAAAGAAACAAATGTTGAGGTGATTCTTCTTCTTCTTCACAATGTGTGACACACATTATTATGACCACCATGAACCACTCTCCGAGAGATTAAATTATCATTTGTTGGAAGGTGATTCAAGAAAAGTCTTCACACAAAAACAAACACTTTTCGAATGAGTCACCTTGTTCCACGCCAAAGGTTAGGAAGCAGATGCATTTGATAACAAGTTATATGATGCATCTTTAATTGTGTAAAGTTCATTCTGACCAAACTTGTAAAGCCATCTATTTGAAATGTTTTCCTGTAAAATAATATTATCTAACAACAAAGTGCACTGTGTTATCGAATTTTTTTCCCATTCAAACAAGTTATGTCTCCAATCCCAACTAAAACTCACACCCCTCACCCCTTTGCACCATATCCACCACTTAATATTTTTTATTTAATTTATATACATTGTTAGTATAAAGAGTTTTTGTACTATTGGTCAATCACAACCGTTTGATCATTAGAGTTGTTTAACTTTTATCAAAATTATCTATAAATTCATTCCCATGAATGGTAGTGATGCACTTACAATGTAAAAAAATTTACACCGATAATGCATGACAATTAAACTTTAATGTTTCTTTTTTACCGTAGATAAATAATAAAATCTCGTAAACTTGTCCATAACAAACATCCTTTAACCTACATATCCAACCAAAGTAATGTATGATTTTATGACAAAGGTAGTTTTATCATTTTATATTATCTAATAAGTTATCATCCAAAATTTTAAAAACTATGAATATTAATTTAAAATTTAAAACTAAATGAATTTTTAATAAATATAGTTTTTTTATTTACATATAATATATATTATATATTTATTTTTCTTATCTAACAAATAAAAT
>JBBPBP010009778.1:42956526-42982428 GCA_037974735.1 Cicer chorassanicum
TAACATAACAGTTATTTATTAACTATTCGATGTGCTTTTTGGTTTTAAAATCTTTAAAGATTAAAATCAGTTTTAAATTTTCAATTCGGAATATCAATTATTAATTTGAGTTTTAATTTTTATTTTACTTGAATTAAATCAATATTTTTAACAAATATTATTACAAATTCACCAAATAAAAGTTATTGACTCATAACAATAATTAAAAATAAAAATAATATTAACTTTAATTATATTTAAATGATTTAAATATTATAAAATTATAATTTATTTATTTATAATAATTTTAGTAATAATGGTCGAAAGTGATAGCTGTGAAGAATGACTATTATAATAATGATCTATCAGTGAAGGCGGCTACAATAGTTAAAATAAATAGTTAATAGTTGGAGGTGTTGATTGTAGCGTAATCAACAATAGTTATAACGGTGGTTGATGGTGAAAAATGGTGGTTGGTGGTGGTGGGATGTAGGTGGTCTGTGTGGCCGATCTCAAAGATGATTTCTGGTGGTCCTTAGATAGAGTGGTGACGGAAGTAAATGGTTGAAGTTAGTTGTGGTCAAAAGTGGTATATCCCCATTTAAAAGTATATGTATTACTTAAAATTCATTATAGTTTATTATATTATATATGTATTTATGATAGTGATTAATACTCAATGGTCGATAAAATTGTTATATTTTTTATTTATTTATTTATTATAATTTTTCTTAATTTTTAAAAAATAATATAAAGTGACATTAAAATAAAATTTAAAAAATATTTCATTTAAAACAAAATATAAAAATTAATATATTTAATTTAAATTTTTAGGTAGTATATACTGATTTTTTAAATAATTTTTTTTATTTATATATTTTTTTACTATGTTTACAATATTATTACCGTATACACATTTGTGTCCCACAACCACCGACAAGTTTATTAGATCCATAAAATGTATAGGTGGACGTGGAGCAAAGTTAGTCACATATTTTGGCCAACATGTTACTTTATCAGTTTTAATTATTGTGTATAAAAATAATCCAACGGTCCAGATTACTGAGTGTAAAAAAAAACTTTACTTAAATCCTTACTTTATAAATTCACAAAAAAGAAGATTCTACTTTATATTTTTATGTTTCATTCTCAAGACTTCTTATTATAATCTAAACCAAGAGAAACAATTTAAGTGTCTACAATGGCAGAAACTACAAAGAAGAAAGGACACATAGTGATGATACCATTCATGGCACATGGTCATCTAATTCCATTCCTAGCACTAGCAAGAAAAATCCAACAAACAACAAATACTATCTACACCATCACAATAGCTTCCACACCCCTCAACATTCAACACCTTCAATCAGCAATTTCCACAACTTTTTCTAACAATGATATCTCAATCCATCTTGCTGAACTAACTTTCAATTCTAGCCAACATGGTTTACCACCAAACGTTGAAAACACAGAAAAACTTCCTCTTACTGATATCATCAAAATCTTTCATGCATCAACAAGCCTTGAAGCTCCACTTAGTTCCTTAATATCAAACATCACAGAACAAGAGGGTCACCCTCCACTTTGCATTATATCAGATGTTTTTCTTGGTTGGGTTACCAATGTTGCAAAGAGTTTAGGAACTAAGAACATAACATTCACAACTTGTGGTGCTTATGGAACTTTAGCTTATGTCTCTATTTGGTCTAATCTACCTCATAGAAAAACTGATTCTGATGAGTTTTGGGTTGAAGGGTTCCCTCAAAACTATAGATTCCACATCTCTCAGATGCATAGATATCTAAGACAAGCTGATGGAAGTGATAGTTGGTCAAAATTCTTCCCTCAACAGATAGCACTTTCTATGAAATCTGATGGTTGGATTTGCAACACTGTTGAAAAGATTGAATCTTTTGGGCTGCAACAGTTGAGGAAGTATCTTGAACTCCCTGTTTGGAGTGTTGGACCTCTTCTTCCTCCATCATCTGCATTCAAGGGTTTGAATTCGAAGTACCGGGCCGGTAAAGAATCCGGCATAGCCCTTGAAGAATGCATTGAATGGCTTGATTTGAAAGATGAAAAGTCTGTTCTTTACATTTCATTTGGATCACAGAACACAATAAGTGCATCACAAATGATGGCTTTGGCAGAAGGGTTGGAGGAGAGTGAGAAAACTTTTATTTGGGTCATTAGGCCACCTTTTGGTTTTGACATGAATGGAGAGTTCAAGGAAGAATGGTTGCCAAAAGGGTTTGAAGAGAGAATGAGGCTTAGGAAAAGAGGTTTGTTGGTTCATAAATGGGGACCACAATTGGAGATTCTTTCACACAAATCAACAGGAGCATTTTTGAGTCATTGTGGTTGGAATTCTGTATTGGAGAGTCTTAGTCAAGGTGTGCCAATTATTGGATGGCCACTTGCAGCAGAGCAAGGATACAATGCAAAGATGTTGGTGGAAGAAATGGGAGTGAGTGTGGAGCTGACAAGAACTGTGGAAAGTGTGATTTCTAAGGAAGATGTGAAGAGGGTCATAGGAATAGTTATGGATCAAGAAGGGAAAGGAAAGGAGATGAAGGAAAAGGCAAATGAGATTGCAGTGCACATGAGAGAGGCAATGATAGAGAGAGGTGAAGAAAAGGGGTCTTCATTGAGAGCAATGGACGATTTTGTTAGAACCATTTTATAATTTATGGATCTATGAATTGTTGCATTTGAGGTTGAGAAATAAAGTTACTTTTTTTATAGGCAAATGTTAGTGGTTAGTAATTTGTCAAGGGAGAGTGGATTTATTAGCATCAAAGATCAAACACTGAATCTCTTTCATGAAACTCATTCAGTGTCTCAACCTGTATCACTAGATTACCCCTTTGAGGACAAAATAAAGTTACGTAAGTAAAACATAACATAAACTCCTCAACAATCTATTAACATCAGATTTCTATGATGTTATGAAGGCAATGCAATGGTCCGTTGGCGCACAGAATAATTATCATTGATTTTTTTTTAATATTAAAACATGGAAAATGACCCTCAGCAATAATTATACTTTCCTTTTTCTTTTCTCTTTTTTTGGACATATTCTTGAACCCATTTCTACCTATTATAATTGGATGTTTGGAGAATGACCCTCCCCCACTATATGGAAGCAGGGTAGAGGATTTTCTAAATGCTTCCCATAAAAAAAATCTGTTGCCTACAATATGATACATGTACAAATATGCTAGACAAAAAATTTACAGACAATGAGGCTTTTGGCCAAAAGAAAAGCACTACATTTTCTAATTCATTTGTGTATCAAGTGACCACCACACTGCCATCAGAAAGATACATGCTCAAATATTCACTTGGGTATCAAATAAAACTTTAATGCTTTAGTTTCGATGCTTTTTCGACACAGGTTCAGAGTGTGCATCGCCCTGCCAAATTTTTGCATATAAAAAGATATTAATATCCGCAATGAAAGCAGTTTATTGAAATAAGAGATTTCGATTAAACTAAGTTGAATTGTAGTAACAATATAGATACAAGCTGATATAGCACTGTCAAATTACAACGTAAACTGTAACATAAAACTCTAGACTAGATTTTAACATGATTATTATGATGCTTCTAGATGAAAACTAATTAGCTTTGTTGTAAGATAGTTGGATGGCTAACACCTTACTTTTAAAACAAATTGATTTGTAATGGGACTATTGGTGACACACATATTTAGGTAACAGGAAAACTTACAGCACAAGAAAGTTGCTCGCGGATATAAGCCATTGATCGTAGCACAGCACCTAATGCATCCCTGGACACTTGAAACTTAACTTCGGACTCACCAGAAGTCTGGGCATCCTCATGCTGAAACGGTTTAAACAATTTCAACAAACTTGGAGTTATTCAAAGTAAAGAAAGTCTTTTTCAGAAAGTGGCATTCCAGTACAATAACAATTAAAACAAGAAGAACCATTATCTCTCCCATAATAAACCATTATGTGAATTATTTATTCAGTCTTGGGATGCAAAGGAATGAAGCACAATATTTATTCCTTTTTGTGTTGCTTATATAAGTTGAGTTTGGTGAAAATCAATTGCAGGATATTGAAATCAAATCCAAATTTAACGTCTTGCCCTGATAACAAGTTATTTCCCTTAACAGCAAATCCATCTTATTCAACACATTATTAATAGCCAGTATACGTCTACATTTATCTTAACAATCATTCTATACCACCAGCCTCTAAAAGACAATAGACTAGTCTAGTTTTGTTCCCTTGTCTGTGTTGTCAGTCTAATTTAAAGTTAAAATTCTCTTCCTCAGCACACACAGATTCTTTCAAATATAAATCAACATTTAAGTACTTCCCCTTTTGTTTTACACCCCCTTAATACAAAGAGAAGTACATTGATGTAATGATTGGTGGGTCCGTTTCATTGCAGTACTAGAATAATAGAGGTACAAGGCATACAGACAGGACATATTAAAGAATGATAAGTCTAAAGAACAAAATAGCATACCTTGAGATTTATTACAGCAACCTTACTAGATGTTGTTGAAAGTTGTTCGCTAACTTCAGCCATAGACTTCAAAACAGGTTCCACATTAACTCGCGAGAGATGAAACTTGACCTCATATTCTGCTGATGGATTCTTGTTATAATCTTGCAACTGAAATTGAAATATGTTAAATGACTTACAATTCTCACGGATAGTTTGTTAAAATGTTGCGAAAGGATAAAAGCAAAGTACACTACCACTATTGATTGTTAAATAGTGTTTTATACCCAAGAAAGGGCTATAGTCAATCAAGTGGCAGAAGTTTATCAAGCAAAGTACATGTATCTAAACCAATTTAAAATTAAATCAGGAATACTACTGCCATCTTTTCATTGTTGAGATTGTTGCGAGCATACCTTAAGATTAATAACGGCTACTCTATTCCCTGGCGTTGAGGTTTTGTTCTCCATTACCCACGTCATTGACTTCAGACATGGAAAAACCACCTACATAACAGCATCAAAGGACTAAGGACTGGCTTAATGCTACACATTCTATTCCAATCCCAAGAACATAGAAAGAAAAAATAACAAAAATTAAGTTGTCCTTGACATACCGTGTTTTCAGGTGGACCATCGTCTTGCTGAAGAGGCACTGGGGGTGGACCATCATCTCGCTGACGAGACATTGCGGATGGACCATCAACACGCTTACGAGGCACTGAGCGTGGACCATCAACTCGCTTACGAGGCACTGGGGATGGACCATCAACTCGCTGTCGAGACACTGGGGCTGCAACATCAACTCGCTTATGAGGCGGTGGGGCTGTTTGTGGTAAATTCAGATCAGCAACTGGTTGAACAGGAGCACCGACATCATTAAGATTAAACCCTGTTGTTTCATCGTTAAGTGGCCATAGCAGAGGAGTTGTATCTGATGTTGAAGTAGGGGTTTTCTTGTCAGTGCAAGTATTCCCGCTGACTTGTTGATTAGGTGGTGCAACTTTGGCAATACTTCTCTTCGTGACAGCAATTTTCCTTCCACCTTCTCTAAGAACACCCATTGCAGCATCATAAGTTTCCACAGCTACTGCCCCTTCCTCGGCGTATCTAATGGCTTCCCGGCATAGATTGGTATATCGTGATGTCAAAGACTCGTGTCCATGTGATTCACCAGCACAGTCATCCAACACAACACTGCTTTTTGCATCCCTTGTCCACCGTTTTAAGATGTAGTGGGATGGTATAGTAAAAACATTAGACACCATGAAAACAGTTAAAACGTGCCTACAAAGAATTCCTGAATACTCAAACATCTGGCAACTACAGTTAGCTCTCAATTCGGACTGGTTTAATGTGACAGTATACAACTTTTGGTCATCCTCAAATTTTGCAACACTAAATATGCTATTTTCCCCATCCTCTTCGATTCTGTTGGCTGTGTAAGCAAAAGTTTCAACTAGCTCTTCTTGAAACTTCAAAAATATTTTCCGCGTATAAAGCTTAGCAACCTGATTCTCCATTGGTGAGGGTGTCTTTAGAACTGGTGCAGTACAAATTGTCTCAAAATCTAATTCTATTTCCTTTTCAAACCATCTCTCCAGAGCTAGTTCATACTGCCTAAAGAACATTGGTAATGTCGTATACTGGTTGACAAAACCGTCAAAAAAAGAACCATTGAATCCTTGATAAGGAGATATTACGGCGAAAAATGAATCACGAAAATATGCTGGAACCCATTGAGCACGAGTACTATACAAAGACTGAAGCCAATCATGCCCTCTGATTTGATATTTATCGATGATAGAATTCCAAGACAAATCAAACTCCTCAGTTGTCTCTGTCAGGTTAATACAATTATAAAGTTCACACTGAAAATTTGGATACATGCGGCATACATGGTCCAACTTTTTGTGGCCTTCTCGCAAGACATGCCGCTTATTTATACAATGGCGTGCTTGAGGAAAAACCTGTGAAACTGCTGTTTGTATGGATCTGTTCTGATCAGTAGTAATAGAGATAGGGTGACGGTCGTTCATCGCTGCCAGAAATGTCTTACAGAGCCAACCAAAAGAAGCCTCAGAATCATCAAAAATGAGTCCACAGCCAAACAAAATCATCTGACCGTGATGATTTATCCCAGTGAATGGAGCAAATGGCACATTATATTGATTTGCTCTATATGCTGTTTCCAGGGTAACTGCATCACCAAAATGACTGTAAGCTGTCCTTGATCTTGCATCTGCCCAAAACACATTTGACATACGATTATCTTCATCAAGTTGTATTGCATAGAAGAAACCGGGGTTTTCAGCCTGCACTTTCTTAAAATATTCCAGCAGGTTCTCAGCATCCTTTCCTAATGTCCTCTTTTGATTAGGCTGCCTCACAGTATATGTCATTGATGTAGCATTTTTAACCAGATGACTCGTTTTGGCAGCAGCAGCTGCAGGATAATTCCTATTTTTCTGACTATTCTCGGAGGAAACGTGATTCCCATCGATAGATATATACATGACACCACTGGGAACAAGCCCCACTCCTTTGTAAGTTTCAGGCATAGTTCTTCCAACACTAGAAAAATGCTTCTGTGGTCGAAGTTTATCCACCTTATCAGGAACCGCCATGGAATGGTTATGTTCCTTCACAAATTTTGCAACAACCCACTTATTTTGACCCTTTTGCTCTATTCTAATCATCGCCCCGCAACTTTCAGTCATCTTTCTTTTTAAACCTTCCCTGCTACACACGAATTCCCGAAACATATTTGTCCCATCAGCATTAAACTGACCATGCAAGCCAGCTTTGGAGCTGAAACCCGAACGTCTGGCATACTCACTATAAAAAGTTTTTGCCGAATCTTCAGAATCAAATTCCATACCCAAATATGGCTCAAAAACCATATCCTCAACATGAGATCCTGAGTTTCCAGCATTACTAACTTCACCTTCACCAAGTTCAACATCCCCACCATTTTCCATACCTCGATGACCACTTCCTTCTCCCACGTTTATCACATGAACATCCATTACAAACAATTTATACTACTAAATCATTGAGTTCCTATTACATCAAATAGAAAAGTTGCATGCATAATCAATGTTTCCTATGTACCACCATGTAAATCCAAAATCAAACAATACAACTGATGAAGATTATCACACTACCCAAAACTTCAACAAAAAACCATTCTTTGTTCCTCTCCACACGTGTTAAATCAATTTCACCTCGAATATTCCTAATAATAAATGTAGCAAAACAAATAAAAAAAACCACAAAAAATGATCTTCATAATAATAATAATTTCAAAATAAAATAAAATTTAAGCTTATGTGTAGTAACATAATATAATTATAATCATTCAATAAAAACAGTAATGATTACAGAATCGAGTGTACAAATGAATATGGGAAATTGAAAACCCTAACTTACAGTAATGAAAACTAGGTGTGAGGTAAATTAATTTAGGAATCTTCTGATTGCAGAAAAGCACGCGATTGAACAATGCGGGAAGAAAACAACGGTGTTCTGGAAGGAGTTAGGGTTTTGGGTTGTGTTGCAGTGTCGGAGGAGACCGCGAGAGAGAGAGAGAGTCCCAGCACAGCACAGCATAGGTTTTCGATATGAAACACTTTAACTACACCCACGTCTTGTCTACCGTTTGATTTGCATCCAACGGTTGGTGTTCATTTATGCCCAACAACAATCAAAATCGGAGTTTGATTCAATTTTATTTTATTGAGGTAGGATCTATCAAGTGTAAACTGTACCCCACCTTTCATTTATTTTCGTTGTTAATAATTTAGGTTTTTTTAATACCAAATTCTACGATTACAAGATTTACTACTTAATAATATTAGTATTTGACATTTAATATATTAGTATTTGACATTTAATTTAAGGTTTAAGATTAATTAAAACTAAAAGTAATTTTAAGGGTATTTGTTAAGAAATTAAAAAAAGTAAATAAACTTTAAATAATGTATTGTGTGAAAAATAAATAAAAGTCCGAGGTTTTACTACGTAAGACTTTTGTATGGAAAAAATAGAGAATAGTCGTAATCTATATTCTCCCTCGAACGTCTTAAATTTTCATCATCGTCGCGAAGAACGACATAAATAAAAAAAATTTAATTCAAAATTAATGCACTTTTTAAACACTTCTATTATATAATTATCACTTAAAACGGTTGATCTCAATCAATCACTTAGTGTTATTAATTTTTTTTTTTACTCTTGTGTTGTTAAAATTCTTATTCTTCTTTTTATGATAGTGAAATAGTAATTAAACTCCAATACTACCAATTTAAAATAGACTATAGGGACAAAAGCGAGGGGTTACATACCTCCTACACAGATGAATTATATAAAACCAAAACTTTATTAATGCATAATTCCATCACTTATACATGCATTTAGTGTATATATCATTTGTTGCATTTTTGTTTTCAATAACACCGGAAGTTCATCTATCCACACTATATTTTTAAGTTTATACAACAGTAAAAAATTGCTGTAAAAAGCAAAAAATTGTAGTTTAAATTTTACACAACACATTGTTTAAGGTGTATACGATTGTTGTCTATTTGAATAGATAACCGTTTTTGTATTTCAAATCACAAATTATTGATATTGTTGCTTATAGCATATAAATAGACCACAAAAACACAAACACTTGAAAGAGCTGAGAAAATGAGGTTTTCATATCAAAATAAAATTATAGACGCGGCATTTTTAGATTAACTAGCATTTTTATATAACATGTCTCATTTATATTTTTTTTTTTGTCTCAAATTATTATACAATATTAAAAATCAGTATGAAAAAGATGGAGTAGTAAGCTAGTTATATATGCATGTAAGTGACTAATTATTGAAATAAATGAAAACCATTCATCTATGGAAGGTGTTAATGTCTCTCATATTTAAAAAGCATTTTAATAATGCATATAATGACATCTCCATGAATAGTTTGTATTTTGTTCTTTTGTGTTACTTTTTAGTTATAAAAGGAGATGTATTGTAACATATGAACTAATAAGCAATTGAAATAAAACCACCAGAGTGCTTAAGTATAAACATGTTCTTCTAAATTTTCTCTTCTTTCTAAAAATTATAGTTATTATGTTCGTATCATAATTTCCCCATAAGAGATGCAAGTATGCTCTACACATGCCTAAAAAATGAGGATCATGTGTATCAGAAAACATCTTACTATTGATCCATACTACGGTCCTCTCTATTATGAGATGATAGTTTTGATTGTTGGTATGTGCTTGAGACTTTATACCTATGAAAGGTTATTGTTTGTCTCGCGCTTGATTGTACATTTAAGACTAATTTCATAATATGCGAAGCTCAAAGTTAAGTAATTTATAGATCAAAAATAATTCTAAATCATTATCAACTAGATAAATTTTTGTTGACGATGAACTCATAATAGGTGAAGGGTCGTCACCCTAAAACTTGAACCCAATTATATATACTCCCTACAAAATAAAATTCCATTGAATTAACTTGTTCAATTAGAAGCATCCACACAAATATTCAAGTTAAAATTAAAATAAAATAATAAACAAAAAAGAAATAATGAAAACATCCTAAAGAGTAATAACATCGGTTTTGGGTAGTTCAGTTGGATCAAAATCATCAACAACAACATTTTTAGAAAGCCTCAACAAGCTTCTCATAGCCAAAATTGCCTTAGGATTAACATCATGCATTGCCCTCGCAAACAAACACCTACAAGTCTCACTTGCTGTCTCAAACAACATTGTATCCTTATTATTAGGACCCAACAAACAATGTCCCAAAATTCTCAAAATTGCTTGCAACAATTCCCAAGGCATAGGTACCCTCCCTTTTTTAACAAACTCTTCATTACTTTCCCCTTCTTCAACAACTTCCTCATTTTCATTATCATTTTCTTCGTCCTCATCTTCATCTTCTTCTTCGTCTTCGAAATTATTGTACATGTCACCATTTTGACCCGCCCAAATTTTACAAAACTTACAAAAATCAATTTTGGACGAAATTGGTATTTGTGAGATTTTGCTATAAAATAACTCGAAAGCAACGGCTACGATTCGAGCTCTTCTAGTGGATCTAACGGTGCCGTGTGGTTCAAGCGAAGGTGATACAACGACGACGTTTAATTCAGTGGAATTGTTTTTATTTATTACTACTTTCGATTCATGATACACGCTAGGGTGTGTTATGTCAGGGATTGTAATCGTAACGGCCTCACCGGCGCGTGAGGTTGTTTCGTGCGCGTATAGGGCTAAAAGAACGGCTTCGAAGCCGGCTTGCGGTTTTCGATCGGCGATACGTGAGAGGTAAACGCCGGCGATTACAGGGAGGAAGTGGAGGACGATGAGTTGGAGATCGGGGACGTTTGATTGGAAAGTGTCGTAGAGCCAACGGCAGAGATTGTTGTCGCCGGCGCCGGAGTTAGGTTGACGGAGGAGAGTGGCGATTTGGGAATAGGTTTGGGTGTCGTTGAGGATTGAGAGAGAGTTGGTGGTGGTGGAGGGAATGGTGGTGATGATGGAGGAAAGGGATTTGATTGCGGATTGGATTTTTTCGGAGGTGTTAGGGGTGAATGTGACGGTTGGAGTGGAGGTGGGAGTGGTGGTTTCGTCGTCGGACATTGTGTTTGTGAAATGATAGTTTTTTTTGAGAGAGGAAATGTTGTAACAATTAATTTTGATGTAAATGTTGTGAGAGAGAGAGAGAGAGAGCGTAAGGTATGGAGAAAAATTAGGATCTTAATTTTGTTGACATTTTTATTAAATTGTTACCAAGAAAATTGAGTGGATACTCTCATCTTAAAATTTAATAAAACTATATCGATAAACTTCACAAATATATTTTCCTGTTTCTCTTGATCATTTAAAAACAACATAATCTTTCATAAGTATAAAATCTCAAATATTATAAAATCATACCGACAAATTCAATAAAAATTATTGTATGTTTCTTGGGATTTAAAAGTAAAGATTAATTTATACATAGTAAATGCATACATAACATTTATATGATCCCATACTCTCGCTAATCATATTATTATAAATGAAATGTTTTTTTTTTTCTTTATGAAGGAATAACTGAAATATTATAAGCTTCTTTGAGTTAAAAAAATTGATATTATGAATCATAGATAATAAACTATTAATTAATGATAAACTCAATAAAAACCAGTACATATCTCTTCATTGGAACTGAAAAACGAAACAATTATCATTATATAATAAAGGTTTAATCTGCATGCACTGTTTATGAACTATTAATCCACACGATTTATGTTTACTACTTTAAAACTAATTGATGTACAGGGTAAACACTTTTAATCAATTACAGGGTAAACATTTTTAAATATTTGATAACAGTGATTCACTGTTAGTATAAAAAAATTTATCATATATTTTTTTACTTAAAAACGATATATATTTATTTAAATTGATAGAATTATATCGATCGAAAATATTATAATTTAAAATTGTTGAAAAACGAAAAGAATAAATCTATGAACAAACTTACGGCACTCATATTAATAACATAAAACATTATAATGTCTATAAATGTGACAAAATCTATAAATATGACAAATTTGAGGTGTTCAGAATTCTCTGGAACTGTAACTTTGACGACACATAAATCATTGACTGAATTTGCACTCCTAATTGAAGTTAATTTGTCAATCTGAACCAAATAACACTACAATAAGACGACAAATAAACACAATGTCACACTAAGACGATGAAACCAACAAAAATAAAAACTAAATTTGTGTATAAATCACTTATTTAAATAAAAGATAATAAGAATAAAAAAATAACAATATTTTATTTTAAATAAAAAATTGGTCCTAAATCACCTATTTATAATAAAAAATGAAAAAATCGATCAAATAAAAGGGAGGAGATCATAGCAATGAGCTAGCCTAAGAATGTGCCTTCATTTATTTATAGTGTATATAAATTAAATTCATATGATAATATATACATGCACACCATTGAATCATGAAAAAATTATACTGTAAACTTGAAAATGATTAAAAAAAAAAAGCTATCAATCAAATATTTTGATTATTAATTAAATCATAAAATTTTAGAAAAATGAAACACTAAATTAAGTGTTAAATTATTATTTATTTTATTTTAATTTTTGTACACAAAATAGAGGATATTTGATAATGTGATTATACACTAAAAACAATATAGTTTAGGCAAAATTACACATGTGATCTTTTAAGGTAGATCAAAATTCTATATATGTTTTTCTAATTTTTGACGCAGATAGATTCTTTAAGTTTCAAAATATACAGGTCGAGATATTTCTTTTTAACTTCTGTTAGACTCCATTTAATTTGCAAAATTACAATGTTGGTCTTTTAAATTTAGTTCAATTTTCCATTTTAGTATTTTAAGTGTTTTTTTTTTCCAATTTGAAGAACACAAATTCAAAGTCACTAAAATAAAAAATAGTGAATTTGTGAACAAACTCACACTATCACCGTTAAATGTTAATAGCTTAAAACAACAAAATACTCATGACAAAATAAAATTGTTCCAAATACCATGTCTCTAGATTTGTACAACGCCAAGACGATTAACAAACTAATATCACTTAAACAAACTAATATCACTTAGACAACAAAGTCACACAAAACCCAAAATAAAAACCTAAATCTACGTGTAAACCACTTATTTTGATAAAATAAAAAACAAACAATTTAAATAGTGATTTTAGACAAATAAAAAGGTATAGCCTAAATCACTTTATTTTAATGATGAAGAAGAAAATACGTAAAGAGAGATGACTAAATTTGGTTATAAGTTAACTTCAGTTAAATGTAAAATTAATTATTTGTATTTAATTGTACATTTTAATTAATTAATGTTATGTGTACAATTTCTAAATAACTATTCATTTTTAAGCAATTTTCTTTTTCATTTAATTGAAAAGATGTAAAGAGGCTACTAAATATCTATTTTTGTTTAACCGTACATTTTCTTCCATTTTTAAACAACCTCATCTATTATCAATTTAAAAAAACACAACACTAATAAAAATACATTATTATCTTTATTAGTTTTAACACTAAATGATTAAAAAAGAATAATTCAATAATTAGATTTGTTAATACAAGATTTATATAATTGTTTTTTCTTAAAAAAATGATAAATTTCATCATAATTGTGAATAAATATTAAAAAACACGATTAAAATATTTTCTATTAACACATATAAAAATTACAAAACAAATATTATTTATAATTTTTAATAAAATATTATTATAAAATTAAATAAATATAAATATTATATTAACAATAAACAACAATCTTAAGAAAAACATAAACACGTGTGACCCGTGCCAAATAGCATAGGTATTTTACCAGTAATATATTATATGATATGGAAAAATGAGACAATAATATTATTTTGATTTTAATTGTAAAAAATTAATTGGAGTTAGAATTGTGTTGGAAGGCTATTCAGAAGGTGGTACGCACATTCCTGTTGGATCTCATTCATTCATTATTCATTTTTCATTATTTCTTTGACCTAACCAAACCAAACAAACCCTTTTTTCCTTCACCACTCATTTCTATTCTCAAGGTATTTCCATACTCCTTTTTTATATCTTCAATTTTTCTCTTTTTTCATTCTCATTCTTTCTGTAAAATTAGGGTTTCTATTTTTTCCCAATTCATTGTTTTAGGGTTTTATACTTCGACCCTTTTTATTTAAAGCGTAGCGTAGGATCCCATTTTTTTATGGCATTTGAGTGCCCGCAGAGTACTAAGGTTTCTCGCAATTTGGTTGAAAATCCAAGCATAGATATAGACATAGTTAAGTCGAATCAAGAACCCAATTTTATAGAAGGTTTTGTTACAAGTACCAAACTTGAATCTAGAAAGGGCGATAATTTCAAGGGAAAATCAAAATTGAGTTCCAAGAAAGGAATCAAAGCCTCTGCCACTGATTTGAATCAATCACCAGTTCCTGGTGATGTGGTTATTGTTTCGCGTCGGTGCATAACCGACCTTCCTCCGGTTTTGATATCTGAGATTCTTAATTGCCTTGATCCTAAAGATCTTGGAATTGTTTCATGTGTCTCCACGATTCTCCACAGTCTTGCTTCTGAGCACCATGCTTGGAAGCAATTTTATTGTGATAGGTGGGGGCTCCCAACAGCTCCTGTGGCCCTTGATCCCGGAGACGGGGTTGCCGATTCGGATGAGAAGTCATGGAAGGAGATTTTTGTGGAGAGAGAGTTTAGGAGTAAGACTTTTATGGGACGGTATAGTATGGAAGTGTTGTATGGTCATACTGAGGCGGTTCGGACTGTTTTTTTGTTGGCTTCTGCAAAGCTTCTATTTAGCTCTGGTTATGATACTGTTGTGAGGATGTGGAACATGGAAGATGGGTTGTCGATTGCATCGTCTAAACCCCTTGGTTGCACCATTCGTGCGGTTGCAGCAGATACACGACTATTAGTTGCTGGTGGTACTGATGGGTTCATTCATTGTTGGAGGGCTGTTGAAGGAATGCCCCATCTGTTTGATCTGAGAGGCTCACCACAAAACCAGAATACCGAGGTTCGACTTTGGGGTCATGATGGTCCGGTTACTTCACTTGCTTTAGATTTGACGAGGATTTACAGTGGCTCTTGGGATACGACTGTTCGTGTCTGGGATCGACACTCCATGAAATGTATGGTGGTGCTGA
Source organism: Cicer chorassanicum (assembly GCA_037974735.1). Lineage (NCBI taxonomy): Eukaryota > Viridiplantae > Streptophyta > Magnoliopsida > Fabales > Fabaceae > Cicer > Cicer chorassanicum. The sequence continues at coordinate 42,971,720 of JBBPBP010009778.1, forward strand.
GGCATAGTGACTGGGTTTGGGGACTTGTCCCTCATGATACTACAGTTGCCAGCACGTCGGGTTCAGATGTGTATGTTTGGGATACTAATAGTGGCAGTTTGGTGACCATTGTTCAAAATGCTCATGTTGGTAATACTTATGCTTTGGCAAGAAGCCTTACAGGGGATTTCGTTTTTACTGGAGGTGAAGATGGTTCGATACACATGTACGAGATTGTACACGATAGCTATGTGACTGAAGCTTTGCATGTTGCTACATGGGACCCTCATTCGGGTCCTGTGTATTCCCTTGCCTTTGAGTTTCCTTGGCTTGTTTCCTCATCGAGTGATGGCAAGTTGGCTCTAATTGACGTGAGGAAACTGCTGCGGACGAGCAAGCGCTCTCTAGGGAAGAGAGCTACAAAGGCAAAGCATTGTGGTGAAGTTAATGTAGAGCCTCCACAGAGGATGTTACATGGATTTAAGAGCAATCTTTACTCGGTAGATATAGGAGCTGATCGAATTGTCTGTGGTGGTGAAGAAGGTGTTGTCAGGATTTGGAATTTCACAGAAGCTTTGGAAACTGAACGCAGGGTCCGTGCACTGAGAGGATTACGATTAGAAAACAGAATGAGACGGCGTAAGCTCCAAACAGATTACAACAGTAAAGGTGGTAGGAGTGATCAATGTTCAGTTGTGGCCAAGAAGAATTCAGTGACATGTATTTGGCCAAGTAAACGTGGGATGAGTGGAAAAACGAAGGCATAGTGATTGATATCGTTTCTGTTTTTATGAAATCGATGTATACTGTATTTTAGATTTAAGCTGGTAATTTGACCAACTGAAGTTTCTCTTTTTGTATTAATATGTTTTAATTATCAGTATTAATAATAGCAATCAGATCAGACCGATTTCATTCGGTATCTAACTCTTATGATTTCCAAATGACAGTATTTCTTTGAGAGAATTGTTCCAGACAGATTTTTTTTTCATTCTTGAAGGGAACTACTATACTCATAGTCTTTAGTGTAAGTACCAACAATTTCAGAATTTACATTTGATCATAATCAACATTCAATGCTTTAATTGCCAATTGTAAAATAATGCTCCAAAATTTCTAAGTTAATGCATATAGTAAGAAAGAAATACGACAGTGAAGATTTCTTTATGTTATGCTAATTTTAAAATTATTTCAGTTAGGATTATATTGGAAAGCAAGGGTGTACCAAACCCAAAAACAAAAGCAAGATCGTAATGAACATTTTTTATCTTTAGAAAGAAGATTTCCTTATCTTATGTTTTTTTGGTTTCAAGTACATTCTTTTTAATAAAATGCATTATAGCCGAAGGCTTGATAGAAAAATACCGTGGTCTGCCTTTATTAACACATACATTTGTTTTTATTTTTATCGAATTTACATCGATGAAGTCATTATTTTAGCATTAAAGATTAAGATGAACGATAACTTAAACTTTTGAAAAATATTAAGAATTTTAAGAAACTTTTAAATACTGATTTATAGTGAGCCAATTATGAAGTGGTCGATAACAATATATCACCTTTAATTTATATAACTTTATTGACATGTTATTTTACATTTTTGTTGTTCAACCAATCAACATCATACAAATTTTTATAAGATGTCGAAATATGGTATGGATTTTTTTTTTATGTTTTGATAATATCACCCAAACTTTATAAAATTTTAATAAGTGACAAATCATAGACTAGTTTTAATTAAAAATTTCCATAAATTAAAAATTAATCTAAAGTCTGAACTAATATCTGTGCTTTAAATTAAAAATTGAGGCTAATAACTTTGTCACTAGTAGTTTGTTTGAAGTGTTTAATCTTTAAACGACACATAGAGGAACAGAGGGGGTACCTAAAGGTTTGATAAACTCGCAAAGTATGATGACATACATTTTTCTCTAATGTTTACCTCCCATAATTTTTTTTTAAAAAAGAAAAGAAATGGACAAAATATAAATTATGCTGATGAAGTTTGTTGAGAAATGCCAAAATTGTGACAGTTTTTTTTTTCTTTCTAAAAATGAAAAAGAAAAAAGAAAAGTACACACTTTGTCCAGTGACAGCACAGTAGGTTATGTGCTAAGTTATTTCCCTTCCTCTATAACCAAATTGGAAAGTATTAAAGAAAATATTTTATTTTCAATTTTGAACTTCAAACTCTATTTGATTGCTAGCTTACTAAAAGTTCTTCTTCAATTTTGATTGCAAGATTATTTTAACTTAGCTTTTCTAGTAATTTTGTGCCAAACAAGCACATTCATTATAACTGGAATGGTTTAGCAGTGACACTAACCTTAGCAGCAAATCAGTTATTTCTCCCAAAAGTGACAGAAAGCAATTTGAATAGACAAATAGAAAACAAAATGAGAAAAAGAGGGTCTCTAGTTCATTATTTTTTTGTAGTTGTTATGCTTATGTGCATGTTCAGCAGCATTGTTCATGGACAACAATACACTGAGGAAACTGATTCAAATGTCACTGCTAATGTGAGAAATGGCTCACTTGTATCAGCATTGTATGTATTAGGGGATTCCTCTGTGGATTGTGGAGACAATACTCTGTTCTACCCTCTGCTTCATGGTCGTCTCTCTCTGTATCCATGTAACGGCTCGGATTCCACTCTTCTTCCTCAACTAATTGGTACTCTTCTTTCTCTTTTCTTTTCTTGATGGTTTACTCTAGGCATTTGTGATTGTGAATTTGGGAAAACCTAAATGAAATCCCATACAAGAGAATACTTAGTGAGTTAGAATCAAGATTTTAAACTGCAGTTGTTTTGTGATCCTTGATATTGCAGAAAATTGCAATGAAATATGATTGATGCGGCCGTGAAGCATTGTAATAATAACCTGTCCTATGATGATGGATGAAAACATTATTTCATTCTTTTTTATTCTGTAAAATGTGATGTAAACTTGAGATATAAAAAAAATTAGACATTGGAATCATGTTATAGCTTATACAGATAATAACATTAGAAAAAGAATGTTAAATGTTAAAGCTTATACAGATAATAACATTAGAAAAAGAATGTTAAATGTTAAAGCTTACACAAATAATAACATTAAATGTTGTGATGGAATCATGGTTGTAGCTGAGAAGATTGGATTGACAGCAATCCGACCATTTTATAGTCAAAATGGATCTCTGGATGAGGTTCTTGGTGGTCTCAACTTTGGTTCAACACAAGCTACAATCATGAACCAGGGAAGCTTCAGCCACCAATCTCTCAACCAACAACTTCGCCAAGTCTCCGAGAGCATGCAGCTGCTGCAACTGCAGCTAAGAGAAAAAACCGCTCTCGAATTTACAAAATCTTCAATCTTTTTCCTCTCTTTTGGAAAAGAAGATTACATTGATCTATTCCTGCACAACTCTTCCAGCCAAATGTTAAACCACAGTGCCCGTTATTTCGCGACCATTTTGGTCAATCAGATGACAAATGCCTTAAGGTATCTTTATGATGCAAATGCAAGGAAAATCATTTGCTTAGGAGTTCTGCCTTTGGGATGCACGCCGCGTATAGCATGGGAGTCAAATCAGACATCGGATGGTGATTATAATGGAAATGGTTGTGTAGATCATGTCAATGAGTGGGTCTTGGAATACAATAGATTGCTGGATGAACATATAGTCCAGCTTAATGCAGAATTTCCTGATGCTCATATGGTGTTTTGTGATGTATACAGTGGAATGCTGGAGATTATAAACAAACCAGGGTTTTATGGTATGTTTCCCCCACTTTATAACTTCATGTTGAAGATATCCCGCAAGTTTTGATTGACAGTGAGTTTGGCAGATTCACAGTGCGCCAATATAATTTTGACAAAATCTACACTTTAGAGCTTCAACAAAATCATAGTGTGATTGTGATTTTGTTAAACTCAATGTGATTCCAAACATAACCAGTATTTAGGCTTAGGCAAGTCTGACTTCAAATTTCAATCATGCAATTTACTGTATTGTATGAAACTAACAAATACTCATGTGAAGAAATTTTATGTAGTGTTGTTTTGATATACAGGTTTTGAAGACACAAAGAGTGCATGTTGTGGACTTGGTGTGAATGGTGCAATGATAGGGTGTATCTCTACAGACATGGCCTGCAATCAAGCTTCAAGTCATGTTTGGTGGGACTTGTTCAATCCAACACATGCAGTGAACTCTATCCTAGCTGAAGCAGCATGGTCTAACCAACCTATACCAGATCTTTGTCGTCCTTTCACCATCCATGAATTGGTCAACACCAAAACCTAGCATTTAACTTCTACAAGATTCATTCATAAACCTAAGTTTCAAAACACATTAAGTTACAGAACACAGCCATAACTTTATATATTATAATATAGCCATACAGAATACAGCCATACCTTGATTGTAGCATAAAAGAAATAAAAGTGCTACTGCTTGGTTTCCTTTCCTTTGGAAACCATTTCTATATTATATATTATAATATTATAATATTGTACAGCACAGAAACTGTGTTTATTGATGGGTTTTGGTGCTGACATGATTTGTCTTTGTCCTCTAAAATTGATTTAAACAATGCATCATAACTTTAATAAAGACAATGTAGAATAGTACTATAGTATTGCTTTCTCAAAACCCTAAATCACAATTATTGATTCAAAACTCTAATATCCCCAAAACTTGTTCTTCATCAATCTCCATGGCAGCGAAAATTCATCAAACCTATTTACCTTCAATCTCCGTTCCAACTTCAAAACCCAAACGACATTCTCGGTTGCTTACTATTTCAGCTTCCAACACCAATCGTCCATCCATCGCCGGCCGCAAACTCCGAGCAGCAGTAATCGGCGGAGGACCCGCCGGATCCTCGGCCGCGGAAGCCTTAGCAAGCGGCGGCGTGGAAACCTTTCTATTTGAGCGAAACCCGCCGTCGACACCGAAGCCATGCGGCGGCGCAATCCCTATCTGCATGCTGGAAGAGTTCGACATTCCTCACCACCTCATCGACCGCCACGTCACTCAAATGCGCATCTTCTCACCTTCAAACATCGCCGTCGACTTCGGTAAAACCCTAAAACCCAACGAATTCATCGCCATGCTCCGACGCGAGATCCTCGACTCTTTTCTCCGATCCCGCGCTCAATCCGCCGGAGCCACACTCGTCTCCGGCCTAGTCACCTCCCTCGACCTCCCAACCACACAAACCTCACCTTACACTATCAACTACACAACCAAATCCTCCTCTCGAAACTCCCTCGCAGTTGATGTCGTCATCGGTGCCGACGGCGCCAACAGCCGCGTCGCGAAATCAATCGACGCCGGCGATTACACCTGCGCGATCGCATTTCAAGAGAGAATCAAATTATCGGACGAGAAAATGGCGTACTACGAAAATCTCGCCGAGATGTACATAGGCGATGACGTGTCGCCAGATTTCTACGCGTGGGTTTTTCCCAAATGCGATCACGTGGCAGTAGGCACTGGTACGGTACGTTCGAAACACGATATTAAACTGTACCAACGTGCTATCAGGGAAAGAGCATGGGCCAAGATCGACGGTGGAAAAATAATTAAAGTGGAGGCTCACCCAATTCCGGAGCATCCACGACCCGTTCGGGTCAGAGGACGCGTGGCACTCGTAGGAGACGCTGCAGGTTACTAAACATATAAACATATTAATTAGTTATTAGTCGTATAACTAAATATAATTAAATAATTAATATAACTAATTATACTAAACATATTTAATTTAATTTGTATAACTAATTAATATTGTTTAATATAGGTTATGTTACGAAGTGTTCGGGTGAGGGAATTTATTTTGCGGCAAAATCGGGTCGAATGTGTGGAAACGCCGTGGTAAAAGCTTCGGAAGGTGGTGAGAGGATGATCAACGAGTGTGATCTTAGGAGGGAGTATCTTAAAGAATGGGATGCGAAGTATGTTAACACTTTTAGGTTTTTGGATTTGTTGCAGAGGGTTTTTTACGGTAGTAACGCGTCTAGGGAAGCTTTGGTGGAGCTGTGTGGGAATGAGTATGTGCAACGCATGACGTTTGATAGTTATTTGTATAAGAAGTTGGCGCGTGGGAGAGCGTGTGATGATGTTAAGCTTTTCATGAATACTATTGGGAGTTTAGTTAGGTGTAATGATGTAGGAACGCATATGAAGGGTTTGATATTGTAATGTAGAGGATGTTTATGTTTATGTTTATGTTTATCCCTTGCTTTGGAATTTTTCTCTTTTCAAACATGTTTTTGCTTTATTTCAAAAATTATCATTGACATTAATGGCTCTCTATTATCTTTGTCCCCACATCACATGGTTGATTCTCTTCTATGTAGTTTCAATTTGTTTCTTTGTTTTGGCCATGCTCTCCTTCCACTTTGCAAGAAAAATAAAAAGCTATTCTCATTGTCTATCTTATGTGTTAAAGATTTAATTTATTTACAAATATTAAATTACCACTTCTTATATAGGCTTTATTAGATGTTTGAGTTTAGAATTTAAAGTTGTTAAATAAATCTTTGTTATCTTGACAATTAATTTCTACATTTGCGCATGGTGATACATTTGGTTTACCAAATAAAAATCTAACATGTTTCCATCAAATATGAAAGCAATATTGCAGTTTAATTTATCTAGGTAGTAAATAGTCGACATATTTCAAGTATTTGCGTTTGAATCTTGTTATTCATGTGACTACTTTGCTCGCGTAAAATAAGTAAATATTAGCACTATTTGAGTTTTAGAACTTTTCTTGAGATCCAATTTACTTAAGTTATTTTTTCATAAAAAAATAAAATAAAAGTGACAGTACATTATTCAATATTTTACATAATGACATAATTTAGGTGCCAAATGGAACGATTATTACATTGACATAAACTAAAAACAACTCATTTGTCCATCCAAATCACACATCGAAGACTCTGTCCTTTAATCAATAAATCAAAAGCTTTGTTGATGTCTTTCAACTCCACCTCATGTGTGACAAAGTCATCCAAATTCAGTTCCTGTTAATAATTGGAGAAAATTTATCAAAAAGGAAGCTACAAAAACTTGTTACTACTAATTTAACAATATGTAATCAAAAGAGGGGCAGAGAGCATAAACTTAAAAAAAAATAAAAAAAATGCATAGTACCTTGTCTATGTAACGTTTAAGAAGAATGGGTACATCAGACTTAGGTTTGAGTCCTCCAAATAAGGATCCCATGAGAGTCTTGCCTTGAAAAACAACATCACTACTACTAAAGCTCAACTTAGATCCTGGCTTGTCAACTCCCACCACAATTGTTTTTCCCCAACCCTAAACCCAAAACACCAATTTTACAATCCATGCTTTCAACAAATATCATTGAAAATTGCACAAAATGAAGAATATGAAATTTCAAAATTAGTTAGTAAAATGAAAAGGACTTGGATTGGATTGTGCACTTACAACCCTTGTGATTGCATGGTGTTACACGATTTTAGTCCTTTTGAATAAGATTAGACGATTAAGATTTAATTGTTCAAATTTTTATTTTTCTAGAAAAATCAAAATCAAATTTCAAATATGAATCTCTCGATATTTGATTAGACTACTGAGATATTGTGACTGCAAGCAATCACAGTACACAGCGAGCGAACAATCACAATCCAAATATAAATTAGACACACTTTGAGATAGAAATAGACCTTTCTACATGAAGCATATGCTTCATTCACCAATGATGCCATACCAACACATTCAAAACAATAATCTGCTCCCCCATCAGTCATCTCCATAATAACCTGCTCCATAACCACACAAGAAAATTTCAAGACATACTACTAAAAAATAAAATTAACCACAAAAATTAGCCACGAAAAAAAATTAATTTTTCTCTTATTCACTCGTCACTAAATTTAGAAAAGAATATCACGTTGTATCTCTCTAAATTTCCCTCAATAATTTAAGTTTTTTTAGTAGTGACATTAGACATTTAAATTAAATTAAAATAAAGATTAGATCCTTAAAAGAGGGTAGACCTGGCTAACAGATTTGTTTTCACATTCTCCAGCATGAACAAAATCTGTGAGACCAAACTTCTTTCCTGAGTTAAAGGGAGGAACAAAACCATGAAATCAAATACATAATTTAGACATAATAATAATAACTTCTAAATTATACTATTAAAACATTATTATTTGACTTTATGCTTGATGTGATGATGTATTAAACAAATATTGCATTACCAATGTCAAATTTTTGTGGGTTGATATCTATACCAATAATCCTAGTTGCTCCACAAAGTCTAGCTCCCTCAGCAACCTAGGAAGTTAAACCATTCAATTGCAATGAGCATTGTTGTATACAAAAAAACTACAAAGTACAAAAGAAAAACATGAACTATAAAGAATCCATACTGCTAATCCAATGCATCCTAGTCCAAAAATAGCTACTGTAGACCCTGGCTCCACATTTGCTGTTCTCCAAGCAGCACCTACCCCTAAAGATATTTTATCAAAATATTGAAGAATTAGATAAATGTTGTTGAGTTGTGAACTAAAATCAAAGAACTACCTTGAACTTTTCACAACCATATATTGTAGATCAAAATTTTAAAATAAATACGTGCATATTTGGATTCAAGTGAAATTGACAGAATTATAGCGAGTCAGTGCGATTTTGACAAAAACTATATTTTGAAGCTTCAATAAATTTATTGCTCATTCAAACATACACTTACAAATAAACTTATCATGCCAAAGGTCATTTGACCGTGATTTTACATAAGCTACATGTTGTAGCTTTAAGGTTAACGTGCGGTGGTGTTAGTTCCACTACATGTGTGAGACGACACATAAAAGTACTGAAATCCAGCGAATAGTCTACTAATGAAAATTATATCAGACATCGATTGATTCATGTAACCGATCTCATCTAATGAAAAAAAACAATTAGTTGTAGTTGCAAAATGTTTGCATACCTGTTGATACACCACAACTAAGGAGGCATGCCCTATTGGGAGGAATTGATGAATCAATCTTGAGTAGATTTACAATGTCAACAACAGTGTACTCACTAAAACTAGAGACACCCAAGAAATGGTTTATAATCTCTCCATTTAGATCAGTGAATCTTGAAGAATCATGTCTAAGCATCCTAGGTGAAATATTGAAAGGAAACTTTGAACAAAGGTTGCTCTTTTTTGATTTGCAATCTACACACTCTTCACAATCAGCCATGAAGATTGGGACAACAATGTCTCCTTTTGTAATTTCTGTTACTTCCTCTCCAACACTCTCCACTACCCTGCATCACATCAAAATTAATTGATACTTGAAATGCATCATCAACTATACTATAGTGCTAAATTAATTAAATGTGTTACATAATAAAAGGAGCACAGCAATTTTATATATTGATGCTGAAATTCTACCACATAATATTTTCAATAAATAAAACAATAAATAAATGAACAAAAAAATGAATAGAGTGACTCACCCAATTGCCTCATGACCAAGAATCCTTGGAAAAATTGCAGGAGGCTCCTTCAAAAGTACTCAAAACACAAATAAAAAAAAGCATATTAAAAATATTAATTCAAAACTTTTTCAACATGTTTAAAAACAATTATTAAATTAACAAAAAAAATAAAAATGGTACTAACCTGCATCTTCCAGAAAGTGACATCACTGTAACAGAGAGAGGTACATATAATTCGAATCCGAGCTTCATGTGGCATTGGTGGTGCTACAAATATCTCTTCAATAATCAGTGCCTCACCTGCTTTGCGACAAACCGCCGCTAAACATTTTGCAAATAATTTATTCTTAGTAACATAAATAAATCAATAAAAAGAAAGAAAAAAAAAACATAATCATGGTTTTATGAATCATGGATCACACACACACACCTTTACATCTTATGGGTTGTTGTTGTTGTTGTTCACTTGGTCTTACTATTTTATCTTCCATGGTGACTCAACAAAACTGATTTTGGATTAGAGCTATAGTAGTGATAGTGAGTGAAGGAACAATTTTGGATAAAGGGTATAATATTAATATATATTATATGGTGAATATGCAAAATTATAAAGTTGAACGTGAATATATAGAAAGATTTGGATCAGATGATATCTATCTTGATATCACTGCGAAAGTGTAAAATTCATGATAAACTATTGTGATTTTATAAAAAAAGTTATGTAATAATTTTTAAGGATACTAAATATGTACGGAGACTAATTAATGGAGTTGTAATACAATGAAGTAAAGAAAAATGACTATTTGTTTCGTAGTTAGGTGAAATTTGGAGTCTACGATTGTACAAGTCACATGATAGGTATATGTCATATTATACCTGTTGTATGTCATATTTGTGTGTTTTGTTTTCAATACTCCTATTTTGAAAAAAAAAATTCTGAAATGCTCTCCTTTTAATTTTTTTTATGAAAGTGTTTCTTTTTTCAAACTAACTACAAGTCGTCGTTTGCAACGGCGACTTCTCGAAGGTGTTTAAAAAAAAAATCAGTTTTTTTTGAATTTTTATTATATATATAATTAATATAATTCATAAAAAAATAACAAATATATATATATATATAATTCATAAAAATATAATTCAAATAACAAAAATAATATACATACTCGTCAAGTTATATATATATATATATATGTGTATGTATTAAAAATTCAAAAAAAACTGAATTTTTTTTAAGAATTATATTAATTATATATATATATATATTTTGTTTT
>JBBPBP010009778.1:42982659-42998414 GCA_037974735.1 Cicer chorassanicum
TTTTTTTTATGAATTATATTAATTATATATATACATATATGATAAAAATTCAAAAAAAATGAACTTTTTTTATTAATTATATTAATTATTTTTGTTATGAATTATATTAATTATATATATAATAAAAATTCAAAAAAAAAACTGAAACTTTTTTTTTGAAAAAAAACTCCTTTGGAAAGTCGTCATTTACAATGTAAGCTTCCTTAAGGAAGTCGCTATTGCAAATGACGACTTATAGTTAGTTTCAAAAAAGGGACATTGTAATAAAGAAAAATTGAATGGGAGCATTTCAAAGTTTTTTTTTAAATAGGGTTATTGAAAAAAAAAACCCCATATTTGTGGTCACCTTTAGCTTGGTACCTTTGTCTACTAGAGTCTAGGGGGTGGTGGCCAAGTTGGGGTTGCCAAATTCAATATATAGTCTATTACGCGGTCTCATACTATCTTGAAATAACGGATTTATTTTTTATTCAAATGATTTAACTCTTTAAGAACTATATTAAGTTCTACAATTTTAATTTATATATTAATATTTTATTTATATATAATTTTATTACAAATATCTTAAAATATATAATAAATCTTAAAATAAATCTTAAAATATTTTCTATCTTAAATTAGAGTCCCATCACATCACCCTAAATTTTTTTAATAAAAAGAAAAATAAAGGGTGATATTTTTTTTTGTAAAAATACGTTTTTGATTATACACAAAGACCAATGGTGACACAGCAACAAAAAGAAGAATTCCTCAAACATCCCTTGATGAAATTACAAATAAATAGATTATATAAAGGTAAAATAATTCAAGTCATAATTCAAATACAAGAGAACCTTAATTACTTTGCATATGCATAAATAATATTTTCAAAAGTCCAAAATAATATTTTCAAAATATTAGAATCTTTATTTTTGACAAAAATTAATATCGTATTCGAATACAACAATCTTGTAGTCGAATACAAGATAAAAACATGGCTAAGTCAGAGAGTTGGCCATCTCATCTGTATTCGACTACACAGTGAAAATTTTGAATGATTTTTAACATTGCAGCAAGTTGTATTCGAATACAGATATCTTGTAGTCGAATACAAGATAAAACATGGCTAAGTCAGAGAGTTGGCCATCTCATCTGTATTCGACTACACAGTGAAATGTTTGAAAATTTTTTAACGTTGCAGCAAGCTGTATTTGAATACAGAAATATGGTAGTCGAATACAACTGGAAACAATGCAATTTTTCAGCTTTGAATTCAATTTAAAACATTACAATTCTTTCTCAAACCTCTTGGATCAAAGGCCGCGAATCTAAAGAGATGTTTGAGGACTATAAATAGGTCATAAATTCATTTTCAAATTACTAATTCAAATTACACAATTTAAAAGACTTTGAACTAAATTTTCTAAATTTTTCTAAGTCTTTTTCAGAATTTCAAGTACTTGCATATCATTTTCATATCCTTAAGGTTCTCAAAAGTACTTGAATAAATCTTGAATTATACTACCTTCATTCTATTCCTATATCCTTATCAAAAACAACAAAGTGTTTGTAAAAGAAAGTTGTGCTTTCTTTAAGTGTTGTATCTAAGATAGTAGTGTTCTATCTTTGAAAGTTTGTTAGAAGATTGTAGCCAAGGTCCCAAGGTGAGGACTTGTACATATTCTGACAGATAGTGAAGAAAATCTCTTGTGGTGAGCAAGAGGACTGGACGTACCCTTGATGATTAGGGGAACCAGGATAAATCTGTTGTGTTCTTTACATTACTGCCATTTACATTATCTTTTACTATCCATAAGCGCAAAAATCAATCACTATAATTCTAAAAACAATCAAAATAACCAAACACCTAATTCACCCCCCCTCTTAGGTGCACATCTGATCTTACAATTGGTATCAGAGCAGGTTCAAGGTAACTTACTCCTTGATCAAATAACTAATGGCTTCCGCACTACCAGTTTTCAGAGACGGTGGCAGCAATAACAAACCACCATGTTTCGTCGGTGAACACTACGATTTCTGGAAAATCCGCATGCAAGCATATCTTGAGGCACAGGGAGACGAAATATGGGATGCTGTCGAAAATGGTCCATACATTCCAACAACAGTCATCAACAACAAAGAAGAAATTAAGATAAAGAATTCTTGGACCGATGACGATAAAAGAAAAGTGCTATTCGATAAAAAGGCTAAAAACATTCTACAATCAGCACTTGGTATGGATGAATTCTTCCGCATATCTCACTGTAAAACAGCCAAGGAAATATGGGACACATTGGAAGTAACCCATGAAGGCACCATAGAGGTAAAAAGATCCAAACTAAATACACTTTCTCAAGAATATGAATTGTTTCGTATGCAGCCTGGAGAAACCATACTAGACATGCAGAAACGATTCTCCCACTTGACAAATCATTTGACAGCCCTCGGAAAGGTCTTCTCCAACGATGAATTGAATCTGAAAGTATTACGATCACTAACGAGGGCATGGCAACCAAAGGTGACTGCGATATCAGAAAAGAAGAGTTTGTCCAAGATGTCACTTTCTGCATTATTTAGCAAACTACAAGAGCATGAAATAGAACTTGGACGATTAGAGCAAAATGAAACCCAAGAAAAGAAAAGCAAAAATATTGCTCTAAAGACCGAATCAAAGGAAGTAGTCAAAGAAGAAATTTCTGATGACGACGAAAACATCAACCTCCTTGTCAAGAAATTCGGCAAATTTCTCAAAAATAACAGAAGTTTCAAGAAGAAAAACTTCAGAAAGAAAGATAGCACGACCAACCAAAACTTCACATGTTTTGAATGTGGAAAACAAGGACATATTAAAGCAGACTGTCCAGATCTCACCAAAAAGAATGCCGGTAAAAGAAAAGACTTCAAGAAAGCATATATAGCATGGGAAGATAACGACATAAGTTCAACATCAGAAACTGAAAGTGATGAATGCGCAAATGTTGCACTAATGGCGTCACATCACTCCGATGACGAAGAGGTTAGTAACTCAAACAATCCTCTATATAATCATGAATTAGTTATAGAATACAATGAAGCACAAAATGCAATAAAAGAACTTCTTGCTGAATGTAAAAACTTACTTAAACAAGTATCAACTCAAAAGAAAGAAATCTCATGTCTTAAAAAAAAAAATTAATCTTATGAAAAAAGATGCTGAAAAATCTAAGCAAAATTCTACATGCAATAATTGTGATTCACTTTCATTTAAAATTGTTCAACTAAATAGAGTAATTGAAAGGTATGAAAAAGGACATATAGGATTAGAAAATGTTCTAAACATGCAAAGATATTCAAATGATAAAAGTGGTATTGGATTTTCTAAATTTGATAAACCAAGCACTAGTAAGACCATTTTTGTAAAATCAAGTACTCAAACAAATTTAAGAAACATGACAACTGTACAAAAAGAGCATTCACATAAAGAAAAGGTTATTAACAATAAACGTCATACATACACAAGTAAAATTCCTACTTGCTCATATTGTGGTATCTATGGACACACACCAAATACTTGTCATATAAGAAACATTAGCATTCCCAAAGGCCATTACATATGGGTCAAGAAAGGCACTAACCCCCAAGGACCCAAAGCACTTTGGGTACCTAATAAAATCTGATTTCAATTTTGCAGGGATGCTCACAAAGTACTTCAAATTTATGGTACTTAGACAGTGGGTGCTCCAAACACATGACGGGAGACATAACAAAATTTTCAGCATTGACCCTTGAATCAAAAGGGCATGTAGTATATGGAGATAATAACAAAGGGAAGATCCTAGGCATTGGAAAAATTGGAAAAGCACATTCTCCAACAATTGAAGATGTTCTTTATGTTGAAGGCCTAAAGCATAATCTGATAAGCATCAGCCAGTTATGTGACAAAGGACACAAGATAGTCTTCAACAAAGAAGAATGCATCATTCAAAATGCAGCAACAAGTGAAATCCAATTTATCGGTAAACGTTTCAAGAATATTTTTATACTTAATTTTGACGATTTATCCTTGAAAATGAAATGTCTTTTGGTAAGCGACAACAATGATGCATGGTTATGGCATAAAAGAATTGCTCATATTCACATGGATCATTTAAACAAACTAGTCAAACATGATCTTGTTGTCGGATTACCAAAATTGAAATTTGTCAAGGATAAATTATGTGACGCATGTCAAAAAGGTAAACAAACGAAAACTTCTTTTAAAGCTATTAATGTTATATCTACTACAAGACCACTTCAATTAATACACATGGATTTGTTTGGTCCATCAAGAACTAAAAGTCTTGGTGGAAATTCATATGGACTAGTTATTGTTGATGACTTTTCAAGGTACACATGGACCTTGTTTTTATCAAACAAAAACGAAGCTTTTAAGGCCTTTAAAAATTATGCAAAGCTAGTCCAAAATGAACAATCATCCAAAATTGTATCGATTAGAAGTGATCATGGTAGAGAATTTCAAAATACCCTATTTGAAGAATTCTGTGAAGAAAATGGAATTTTTCACAATTTTTCTGCACCAAGAACACCTCAACAAAATGGGGTTGTTGAGAGAAAGAACAGGTCCTTGATAGAACTTGCAAGATCTATGTTAAGTGATTCAAATCTACCAAAGTATTTTTGGGCAGATGCCGTAAACACGGCATGCTATGTTACTAACAGAGTAAACATTCGGCCAATTCTTAAGAAGACTCTGTATGAACTATACAAAGGTAGAAAGCCCAACATCTCTCACTTCCACATCTTTGGATGCAAGTGTTTTGTGCTAAATAATGGAAAAGATAATCTTGGAAAATTCGATGAAAAGGCAGATGAAGGTATATTTATTGGGTATGCATTATCTAGTAAAGCTTTTAGGATCTTTAATAAAAGAACTTTAATTGTAGAAGAATCAATACATGTTACTTTTGATGAAACTAACCCCTCGAAAGAGGACAAAGCTATTTCTTTTGATGATGATGATATTGAAAGTAGTGATCCACGTAAAGAAGATCCAATTGATCAACCGAGTCAAGAAAATGAAGTCGACATGGAAAAGGAAACCAATGAACTCCCAAAGGAATGGAGAACCCATCGATATCATCCGATTGATAACATCATTGGTGATATCAACAAAGGAGTTACAACTAGACTCAAATTGCAAGATGCATGTTTAAACATGGCATTTGTTTCACAAATCGAACCTTCCAAAGTTGGTGAAGCACTAAAAGATGATCAGTGGATACTTGCAATGCAAGAAGAGCTTAACCAATTCGAAAGAAACGAAGTATGGGAACTTGTTCCTAATCCAGGTGACAAACACATCATTGGTACAAAATGGGTATTTAAAAATAAACTTGACGAAAATGGTATAGTTGTTCGCAACAAAGCAAGATTGGTCGCCCAAGGATACAATCAAGAAGAAGGAATCGATTTTGACGAAACATTTGCTCCGGTCGCTAGGTTAGAAGCAATACAGTTACTACTTGCTTATGCCTGTTCTATGAATTTTGAATTATTTCAGATGGATGTGAAAAGCGCATTTCTAAATGGATACATCAATGAAGAAGTATATGTCAAGCAGCCACCCGGCTTTGAAGACTTCAAGAATCCTACACATGTATTCAAACTAAGGAAAGCTCTCTATGGTCTAAAACAAGCACCAAGAGCTTGGTACGACAGATTAAGTGCTTTCCTATGTGAAAGAGGTTTTGAAAAGGGAAAGGTTGACAAGACATTATTTATTAAACGAAATAATGGTCATACCTTGTTGGTCCAAATTTATGTTGACGATATCATATTCGGTTCAACAAACAATGAAATATGTGAAGAATTCTCATTGATGATGCAAGGTGAATTTGAAATGTCCATGATGGGAAAATTAAACTATTTTCTCGGTCTTCACATCAAACAACTCAAACATGGCATCTTCATCAATCAAGCAAAATATTGCAAAGAACTGCTAAAAAGATTTGACATGGAAAAATGCAAGGAGAGTGCAACTCCCATGGGTTCCGGAACATATGTTGATAAAGATGAAACTGGTGCATCTGTAGACATTTCAAAATATCGAGGTATGATTGGATCTTTGTTATATCTAACGGTCAGTCGGCCAGATATCATGTTTAGTGTTTGTCTATGTGCAAGATTTCAAGCAGATCCGAAAGAATCACATCTTGTCGCTGTCAAAAGGATCATGAAATACTTAAAAGGCACCATCAATGTTGGACTATGGTATCCTAAAGGTAGTATCTGTAGTCTCGTTGGATACTCTGATTCAGATTATGCAGGATGTAAAACAGACCGTAAAAGCACAAGCGGCACTTGTCATGTACTGGGAAATGCACTCGTATCTTGGTCATGTAAAAAGCAAGCATGGGTCGCACTTAGTACTGCTGAAGCCGAGTACATAGCAGCAGGAAGTTGTTGCGCACAAATCCTATGGCTCAAGCAACAACTATGTGATTATGGAATTGATCTTGGATGCATTCCGCTACGTTGTGACAACACTAGTGCAATCAATATTTCAAAGAATCCAATCATGCATTCTCGGACCAAACACATTGATATACGACACCACTTTTTGCGCGATCATGTGCTTAAAGGCAATGTTGAAGTAACTTTTGTGGATACTCATAACCAACTTGCGAACATCTTCACTAAACCACTTCCTAAAGACTCCTTTTTCAAAATACGACGCGAACTCGACATCTTAAGTGAAAGTGATCTTTAAACATAAGGTAAAATGTTATCATCATGTCAAAGGTATGACTTAATTATTGTCTTCACATGTTTACATGTTATTTGAATTTAGTTGACAATTTGAATTATAATGTTATCAATATGTTAATCCTTGTCTTCACATATTAGAATTTAGTTGACTATGTTTACATGTCATTTATGTGATTATATGAAGTTTATGTTATGTTTCAAATCCCTAACCAGTGGCAACGAACACCGAGCCCATTCATTTAGTATTCTACCAATCTCCCAATCTTGTTCAAATCGCACCAACTCAGACCAAGTTGCTGCTCGACCAAAACCCTCGAACAAAATGGCAAGCATCTCCAACACTGTTGAAAACGCACGCAAACGTGGACCTCGCACCAAGCATGCAAGCTTGGGTCCTTCCAAGCGACGCACAAAGAGCACCAGCGTCACGGATTTGTCTCGTCTTCTGCATTCTCCTGAAGAAATTACTCGGTTTCGCACACTTTACTCCGACAAGAGGCTCATCATTCCCAAATTCGGTACTTTAGATTCATTCTCTGCTTTTCAATTTCCGGATTTACTTAGGGCTCAACATGTTGAGGACTTTATTGCTTACAAAGGTCCGATATATCCTGATTTGGTTCGAGTCTTTTATTGTAATCTTCGTCGTGATGGCAAAATGTTGATTTCGCGTGTCAAAGGAATCACTATTGAACTTGATTCTCATACTATTGGTGACATTTTGAAAATACCTGATCACGGTCAGAAACTCAGTCCGACTAATTTATGCAAATGGCATAATATCTCGAAACATGATGCTTATGCGGCTCTGTGTCGCTTTGACAAACAAACCATAGAACGCAAGCAACTTCAGGCTAGCTCCACCTTTGCAAGACAAAGATTTAGTGTTGGAAACTTAACTGTCGACTTTCGTCTGCTTCATTACTTCTTGAGTTACATTTTGGTTCCTAAGGCCGGTAACTATTCTCAACTCTCTGAGTTTGAACTTCAGATTCTATACTTCATGAATGACGGTCTTCCTCTTAACTGGGCATATTTTGTTAAGTCAGTCATGTTTGTCTCCCGTGAAGCTGTTGGATTGCCCTATGCTAAGGAAGTTTCTCGCATACTTGAACATTTTGGGGTAGATTTTTCTGAGGAGGTTGTGTATACCGTCACTAAGGATAATCTGCTAGATTTGAGTGTTCTTCCTAGCATGAAAATCGTTTGGAGTGAACCGCTGCAAAAATACATCCATCAGAGTGATATCGGTCAGGCATCTGCTAGTGCTCCTACAGATGATGCTGCTGACGATCCTGCATCTGATGATGATCAAGTTTCTAACCGCATGATTATGGATAAACTTGACTCTCTTCAGACCTGCTTCTCCGGATTTACCACTTCGGTCGATGCTCGCTTTCAAGCTCTCGAATCCACCATCGCTACCAATCACGACAGCTTGGTCCACGAGATGTGTATCATCGCCGATAAAATTGATCACCTCCATCTCCCTCCGGATCGTCGCTGATTTGTACTTAGTTTCCTAGGCCTAGTTCGTTTTCTTGTGTTACTAGGATTGACCTTCCTACTATTTTGCTTAAGATGTAATCGTTGCTTCCGTAATCGTTGTATGACCTTTATGACTTTATGATTTTATGACTTTTTGAATCTATGACTTTTATGACTTTATGATTTTATGACTTTATGAATCTATAACTTTTATGATTGTATCTGCTTATTTATCTTCAATATGATCTGTCTTGATTTATGATATGTTCAATCTATTACTTTCCTATTGCTGGTATTCTTCTTTTTGATCATGTCAAAAGGGGGAGAAATTTTGTGTATTTTGTTGCTTGTTGTTGTCCGGTAAAATTTATCTGTAGGTCCTCAAACACACATATTGCAAAAATTACGGGGGAGTACAATACGCCTACATTACGGGGGAGTCATCAACAACCACAGCAATGGTTTTGTCATAATCAAAAAGGGGGAGAATGTAAAAATACGTTTTTGATTATACACAAAGACCAATGGTGACACAGCAACAAAAAGAAGAATTCCTCAAACATCCCTTGATGAAATTACAAATAAATAGATTATATAAAGGTAAAATAATTCAAGTCATAATTCAAATACAAGAGAACCTTAATTACTTTGCATATGCATAAATAATATTTTCAAAAGTCCAAAATAATATTTTCAAAATATTAGAATCTTTATTTTTGACAAAAATTAATATCGTATTCGAATACAGCAATCTTGTAGTCGAATACAAGATAAAAACATGGCTAAGTCAGATAATTGGCCATCTCATCTGTATTCGACTACACAGTGAAAATTTTGAATGATTTTTAACATTGCAGCAAGTTGTATTCGAATACAGATATCTTGTAGTCGAATACAAGATAAAACATGGCTAAGTCAGAGAGTTGGCCATCTCATCTGTATTCGACTACACAGTGAAATGTTTGAAAAAATTTTAACGTTGCAACAAGCTGTATTCGAATACAGAAATATGGTAGTCGAATACAACTGGAAGCAATGCAATTTTTCAGCTTTGAATTCAATTTAAAACATTACAATTCTTTCTCAAACCTCTTGGATCAAAGGCCACGAATCTAAAGAGATGTTTGAGGACTATAAATAGGTCATAAATTCATTTTCAAATTACTAATTCAAATTACACAATTTAAAAGACTTTGAACTAAATTTTCTAAATTTTTCTAAGTCTTTTTCAGAAATTCAAGTACTTGCATATCATTTTCATATCCTTAAGGTTCTCAAAAGTACTTGAATAAATCTTGAATTATACTACCTTCATTCTATTCCTATATCCTTATCAAAAACAACAAAGTGTTTGTAAAAGAAAGTTGTGCTTTCTTTAAGTGCTGTATCTAAGATAGTAGTGTTCTATCTTTGAAAGTTTGTTAGAAGATTGTAGCCAAGGTCCCAAGGTGAGGACTTGTACATATTCTGACAGATAGTGAAGAAAATCTCTTGTGGTGAGCAAGAGGACTGGACGTACCCTTGGTGATTAGGGGAACCAGGATAAATCTGTTGTGTTCTTTACATTACTGCCATTTACATTATCTTTTACTATCCATAAGCGCAAAAATCAATCACTATAATTCTAAAAACAATCAAAATAACCAAACACCTAATTCACCCCCCTCTTAGGTGCACATCTGATCTTACACTTTTTATAGAAGATAAGGGTTAAGTTCCAAACAACAACAAAGAAAATCGAAAACAAAAATTAAAAGCCTCTAAAAAATGCTACAACACTCATGTTAACTAACATGGTAAAGGTAGACAAAAACAAGAACAACATTAAAAGTTTGTTCTAAATCCATATATAAATACCATACTAGACAAGAATATCAACAACTTGTTCAAGAAATATGAGAAATAGAGAATAATGATCCAATTGACTCAAGTTATCAAGATGACATGATCTATAATATTACCCATAGTAGTTAGTTAGATATGATGAATTTATCTAACTAGTGGGACTGATATTGTATCTAATAATGTCTATCAATCTGAAACCTCAAGCAAAAGTCAATTTTAAATTGAGGCGTAAATAAAATTTGACTAAAAATTGTTCTATCAGAATTTGAATTTGAATTCTTCGGATCAACTTGTTATCGGCCGAGTACTTTTATTATTGTCTTCTACAAAGAACAAATCTTCATAGGTTGATAGTGTACATAATCTACTCATATTTTCCTGTAAAAGATATCTTGTACCATGCACTGAGAGAAATTAAATAGCAACTAATAATTCAAATTGTAAGTTATTAAAGATTTATGTAACATTTATTTATCATCCACCATATATTTATTCATGTGGAGATGCAAGTGATTATGATGAATGGAAAAATTATAAAAGTGAATTGATGATATTCATGTTAATTGACCCAAGAGAACTAATGAAGCATGTCTTATGACTCTTGAAACTCTCCAAACTTCATGTTGCACACGATGCCATGATTCTGTTGTTTGTACATTTTTGGCTATTGTTACAGCATCAACAATTCCAGGGAATGATTGGGATCCATAGTCATTATTTTTAGATGGTCCATAGATCTGAAAAATGAGAGAAATATTTAAATTTAAATTATCTTTGTTAAAAAATAAAATGAACAGAAAGAAGACTTACCAAATGCTTATGCCATGGCATTCCAAAGAGGCCATCTCTGTCTGTAAATGCACGCTCAGCCATCATTAGTCTATCATTTACTTCTCTCACTTTCAACTCATCCATCTTCCATCTTCTCCAACCTTTACTTGCTTCTATTTCCTGTTTCAACATTTTTTCACTTTAATTAAATTTATGTATTACTAACACTTTATTGAAAGGGTGTCCGAGTGTCTGACATCGACACGACAGTGATAATTATTTCTATAAGTTACATAATTAATAATGTAAAACTTTGAAAAGAGCAATATGCTAATACTGGTTATATTAGTATTAAGTATGGTTAGTCTAAAGATAAATATTAAAGACATACCTTTCTCTGGTTATTTATCTTGGTTGCTGCTTTCTCAAGCTCCTTGATGGACTTATCCATAGGAGACAAAGTTATATCTTTATTTGAAATCTGATTTTTTAGTTCTTCCATGTTAAGCTGACATTCAAATATTAGATGTTGTAAGAATTAGAAATATCGGTATCAGACTCTCAACACAATATCAGTCCCCTTCACAGCTCACACTCTGGAGGGAATATTTGGTGTGTGACTCAAGTAACTTGATAGCAGACAGTCAAATGGATATTGAAAAGACTCTGATACTGTATTAATTTTTTATATTATACCTAGTTCATCGTTACAAGTTGGCTTGTAAGTTGATGAATGTTTTCTACTTTTATAAGCCTATTTTTAAACAATATTTCATTCTCTCAAATTTAGTGACAATAGTCTTTATGTAACTACAATGTATGTTTGATTAAATAATCATATAAAGTAAAGCACACCTTAAGCTCCTTAGCATAAGATAGGTAATCAAAAGGTAAGAATTCCTCATCTGCTAGCCAAAGTGCTACTAGACCCCAAACACTTGCAGCTATTTTTCCATAACATAAACAATTATTAGGGGAAGTAAAATATGATAATAAATTTTTCCCTACAAATATTTCTAAACAGGAAGCAAAATGAAAACAATGTGGCAATTTTGTACTTTTAAGAAAACATAAAATATTTTTGCAAAATAAACAGACTCTTAGATTTCACTTGAAATTGTAAAGGATTTTATGTGACTAACCTGCAACATGCCTTTGAAACATTGGATCACCAAATTTTTTCATCCAATTGAAATCATCATACAGTGAATGGTATACTGGATATTCTGCAACATCTGTTAAAGAAAATTGGTTTCAATGTCTAACTCATTGATGACAAAATGTTACATCTAGCTAGGCATAGAAAAAATGTTACATCAATGATTAAAAGAATAAATTTTGTGTTTTACTTTTACCTCCTCCAAAGGATATGTCAGCAGCTGGAATTCCCACATGTTGTAGAAAAGGTTTATAATCTGATCCTCCACCTCCTAACCTTCCAAACTTTTTAGATAAATGATATATGAGCATAGATAGATATTCATATATACATTATCTCACTCATCTGACCATAAATAATTTTTTTTTGAAATTTAAAAAGTAAGGGACTGCATTTTTTCGAATTTAGAAATGAAAGAACCAAAATCACGAATTGCAAAAATAGAGACAAAAAATGCATTTAAATCTGATATAAAAATATGAATAAACAACAATATTTTTACCAGAGGAGAATCACCGGAACTAGTCCAAGAATCATAAATGCTCTGTGATGAATTCTCAGGGTCTCTGACCTAAAAATTAAGCAAAAAATAAACTCAACATCAACAAAAGTGTCGGTGAAACATCATGTGTCTTCTTTTACTAATTATGCATGCAAGAGCTAATTCAAGTTATTTTTTATACAAACCTCTGTCTAAGAGATATTAACTCGAAGACAAAAGTTTGACTTTGTAACTTTAAAGGACGGAACTCAAATATCTTCCGAAGACAGTCGTAAAATGATTATTAATTTCACTTTAACGAATAATAATTTCCCCTTTCCACATTAAAAAAATTTCTGTCATACTTCTTTTGTTGCTCTTTTTATCAATTCTTCAAGCTGTGGAGTAGCACTGACATGGAACCCTGGTCCACCAACTGCACAGTCAACGTTCAAGTAAGCAACTGCCCTTGAAGCAAGAAGTTCTCTATTATCTTCTACCCATTCTGTTGATCCTATCTGAAACAAATGATAGAATCAAATTTTGATGTGGCATACAATACAATACAATACAATACAACTTTCTGTGTAAGAAATTTATAGAAAAAAAGGAGAAAGAAAAATTACAAGGCCATATTCCTCAGCATCCCAATTGCATAAGATGATTGTTCT
The DNA here is from genome assembly GCA_037974735.1 of Cicer chorassanicum. Taxonomy (NCBI): domain Eukaryota; kingdom Viridiplantae; phylum Streptophyta; class Magnoliopsida; order Fabales; family Fabaceae; genus Cicer; species Cicer chorassanicum. Next base: position 42,995,801 of record JBBPBP010009778.1, read on the forward strand.
TCTAGGCTTCCACCCTCTTTTCTGAAGCTTTCCTAATCTTTGTGCTACCTGAATTTATCACTCAATCATAATCGTTAAATCATTAAAAAATTATTTGACTTTAGTCGTAACTGTCTTAAAAAAATCATATATAAAATTATTTGTTATTGGTTGACAGCGTAAAAATTATACTAATAAACAAAACCATGTGTACAAAGAAATTCATTGTTACCTGAAGTAGTGCTGCAGTGCCACTATTGGGATCAACTGCTCCAAATGTCCATGCATCCCTATGGTTTCCTAGGATGACAAATCTACACGCAGTTGCAAAAGTTACTCGCATAAACGCATACGTAAGCTATCATATAAGTTATAAGATGTTTTCATAAGTTATCCTAAAGAGTTTATAAAAATAAGCTGAAAACATGTCATAAGATGTTTTTATAAGCTTCATAAACTCATATATACCATTCTAAACAAGCCCTAAATAAAGTTCATTAAAGCAAGACTAAATATTCTATAGTTTTCAATTTTGGATTGCATCATAATATATCATTGCTATTGAATGCAACTCATCCATACCTGTCAGGCTCTTCTGCTCCTTCAATCACACCAATTACATTTAGAATTGTTGTTATAACATCCTCCCCCTGAAAAACCAATATCCAAAATTCCACTTCTAAAATACATGCCCATAAACTATTTTCAGTTATTTCGACAACACTTATTTAATAAGAGTTTAATTAAGGTGTTTATCTGAACACAATCTAGACAGATAATATACCACATAACTGAGGTTAAGAATTCCTGGTCCCGGACCGATCCTATAAGTAGGCCCATCTTTACTACCCTGCCAATCATCCTCAGCAACAGGTCCACCAATTGATCTAATTATCTTCTCACCATTTTCTCCTGAAACTGGCAAAGAAGGAATCAAAGGAACATCACCTTTTTTCACAACTTCATCTTTTGATAGCCTCTCACAATCACTAAAACTAGCCCAACCAGGAGTTGTAGGGTCACCAACCCCACAATAAACACTCCCAACTTGAACACCACTTGGTGGCAACCACTTTTCATCAGGAAACCATTTTCCATTCCCACCACCATAATCCTTTTTATCTGAATAAATCACAACACCAACAGCACCTTCATCATATGCATTCCTCACTATGTCACCTCTAAAGATTTTCCCATACTTAGCCAAAACAACACTTCTTGAAACATTGATTCCCATTTCCTTAAGTTTCAAATAGTCCTCTACTCTTCCATAGTTGACATAAACAACAGAACCAATTGCAGTTCCTGACATAGCATATGCATGGAATGTAGGGACAACCTCGTCCGCCACGTCGACATAAGGATCACCATCATAAATTTCTTGGGTTAGATTGAAGACAGTTGGAGGTTCTCGCGGTGAGTTTGTCAGAATCACAGAACGAGATAAAGGGTATGTTAGAGCAACATCATAGGATATTACATGGGATAGTATGTTGGATGAAGTGAAAACTGAGAAAACATAAGCTGCAGCTTCATTGTTAGCTTCAGAAGCTGCTATGTGAGGTCTAGAAGTGAGAATTTCAAGGTGATTGGATATGGATACATTATTTGATAAGGAATTTGATATAAAGAGTGAATGATAATAGCTAGGTTCCTTGGTTGGAGTAATTAGAAGTAACAAGTAAGAGGTGCTTATGACTAATAAGGTGATAATACTTGTTTTGATCATGGCATAGGCATAAGCATAAGCATAAGCTAAGAAATTTTTTAGAGGACTCTAGTGCATAATTGGTAGTGTTTTTTTGTTTGATTATTTGAGGTGCTTGTCCTTAAATTTCTTATCATGAAGCTCTATATATGGATTGTGAATGTTGAATGTCTTTGTCGCTTCATAAATATGAGTCATGACAATGCAACTTGCAATTTTAAATTCGCATCCGACTCATTAATTTGTTTTGGTTTTCAATATCTGTATATAAATATTGTCACTCAAGTTGATTTTTGTTGTTATCTTAGCAGTATAGTCTAACTTGTATTTATCTTTTAGCATACAACCGTCGACATATTTAATTAAAATATTTTGTATCTTATAAAATAAGAAATATAGAATTTAAATAAAATTAAGGTTTAATGGGAACATATTGTTAGTGTAAATTATTTTATCCTAACGTATCGATATAAGCTATTGAATTTAAGGATGAGAGTTAACAATCACGAGGTAAGAGGATATATTTAATAGTGGTTATTAAATGTTAGTGTAAAATTGATTTATTATGATAGTGCATGATCTATTTTTTTTATAAAACTATAGTAAAATATTGTTATTAGTATTAAGAAGACCTCTATTCCTTTTATTAAGACTTTACTTTAGAGTTTACTTTAGAATTTGTTTTAGGTCTTAATAGATATTGGGTCGATTCTGGATAAATTTTCATTTCATTTGATACATAGATTAACTCTAACTAACAATGTTACTGAGTAAAAGTTTTATATTTAATAAAAAAAAGTAAAAATTGAACATTGTATAAGTAAAAGTAAGTGAAATGAGATATATACTATTTAGTATCTTAATATTTGTTTTTATATAAAGTCTATTTGTAAAAGTGATTTCGGTATTTCATAATTTATAAATTAT
>JBBPBP010009778.1:43009537-43045579 GCA_037974735.1 Cicer chorassanicum
TCATATTAATTGCATGAATTGAACTGATTGTAATAATTTAAATTAATATTCATAATGAGTTACATATTTATCAAAATAATTTATATAATTAATGGAATTCTATAATCTACATGGTCAAACTCATTCTCAAAATTAATGAACTGACCTGTTTGATTCCCTTTCTAAGATTTTAATAAACTAAAGTTTATGAAGTAAAAAGGAAAAACAAAAAATTGGGGACATAAAATTAAATTAGAAAAAAAGAAAAAAGAAATGTTTTAAAAATTCTTCATATTAAAAAGGTTTTCTGAACCTTGAACATATGTTATATAAGGTAGTTTTTTAATACATATTCTTTTTGGTCGTCTTATTATCTTATAAACTACTTTAACAAAAAGCTTTTCACGAATATTAAAATAATTATGCAAATATCTAATAGCTATCACATTCTATTTTTCGTCGTTGTAACTACTTTGTCTTAGGGTAAAGACTTCATATATAAACCCTTAAGTTGGAAAATTTCAGATCATGAACTTCATATAAGAAAAAATTAAGAGAATAAAGTGAGAATGAGTTAAGAAGAGCTCTTATTAATTTAATGAGTTGAATCTTTGCTTGTATTCAATGTGTCTTATTACTATGTTAGCACATAATAGAAGTAGAAAATGACAAAAGCATCACAGAAGCCAATGCCTCTCGATGAGGATTTGGATTACATCTACTCAGAACTTCATACGATTACGCAGTCAACACATTGGTGGCGTCTGGTCCAAAATTGAGGTATATTTTAATTTTTTAAAAAATATAAATTTCGAGTTTTAATTATAAAACATCCAATCTTAATGAGAAAACTACCAATATATTGACTGTACATCTGCACGATTTTCTAACTGCATACAATCAAATCGTCGCGGTGACACATAGTTCATTCTTGGTACTTAATTCTTTTATCTTATATGGACAAATGAATTATCTGTATGAGTGAATTGATTCAGGTCGAGTAATCAAGTGACACAACATAATTTAAATATATATAATGTTATGTTATTAAATTTCATGAATATTTTTTACAAATATTCATAAATGTTAACATAGACTAAATTCAACAATTTAATATTCTAATACTTAAAATAAGCTAAAACACTTTTAAATCAACACAAAAAGCTGATATTAGAACCATACAACTTCAAATTTGTACAACCAAATTTCAACATTCTTAGTGCATGTTTGGTTTCAATTTTAGAGGACTCAATCAATTTTAGAGGGCAAAAATTGACTTTGGCATGTTTGAGTATTGTTGAGTAGAATTGATTTTGCCTTTAAAATTGATTCTAACTTGAAGTTAAAATTTGTTGTTTGTGAGTTTAAACGTGATTTTTGCACTGAAATTTATTATTCAACTCATTTTTATCTAAATATATTTAAACATATATCGCTTTACATTTAACTTACTTTTAAATAAAATCAATTTTAGTTAGTACTTAATCAAACACACACTTAGTAGCAAAACACAAATTGGTTACTTTTGCACAATTAATGACAAACAAAACACATCATGCTTGCACTTAAAAACTTATGACTATACTTTTAATTATTAATTGAGATTCTTTAATTTATGTAGCCACTCCATTTTTTTGATTGGAGGCTACCAATATTAATGAATACGACAACTGAGTTGTTAATCTACAAACTTTTATGTGTGCAACTAACTACAACTTTGTCTTTAAATATAATTTTTTTAATTTATTAGATGCATTTATTATTATAAGAGATCTGATGAACCTATTGAATGTCAATAGCAACACATAATAGAAGCAAAACATAAGCGAAGTCCTCAGGATAAGGATTTGAATTACATGCAGTCACAATTGCATGCAGTTGCGCAGTGAGCATTGGTAGTTGTTCGGTCCAAAATTAACAACACGTTTAATCCCATAAGTGTATATGCTTCTTTTAATTTCTTTTTTATGATAGAATCAAACCTATAAATAGTCTTTATTCATGAACTTGTTTTCATCTCTTCATTTAGAAAATACACAATCTATATTGAACTCATTAAGAGCTTGAAAAAAAATGCAGTTAGTGTTCCATGTAGCATTTGTTAGATAACTATTATAATGCAAATGATGAAAACACTAAGCAATGAGCCACGATCAATATTGAGTTTTGAACATGATTATCAAAGGAAAAACCTTGTGAGTAGAAGAAATTCTAATAGTCACTAGAATATATGAATTCATAATTGTATTAATATTGAACTTCAAACTTGTAACTAGATGATACCACAATTCGGTTTTGAAACTACAATGAAGAAAATGCATGAAAAAAAAAAAAAAAAAGTAAATGGCCTAGGCAATTAAAAAGTTCACAATCATGTACTTAAGAAAAATAATTAATTATTTATTCCTCCAATTGGAAGACAACTTTCCTTGTAATATGTATAATCGTGTCTCCAATTTTCGTCACCATCAAACTCTTCAACAGTTTGATTATTTAAATCAAACCAAGTTAGTTTATGGTCACTTCTTATGAAGAATATTTCCCCATTTTTTCCCATTCCGATAGGACTTTGAATACAAGACAAAGGCCCAACAATGAAGAGTTTGGTCCATGATTCTTTCACACCGAGTTCGCCTAAAATTGATATGTGAAAAGCAGTGGTTTGCTCATCATATGTAATCAAGGTGATTGATCCATTCAACTCCACCAAATTTCTCCACCACACTTTATAATCTTTATTATCATCTATGTAAGGTATCGGTGTGATAATGAATGACTCATTGTTCAAGTCAAATGATACCAGACGTGCTCCACCTAATGTATGAGTTGCTTCTTCATTATCACATAACCAATGACACACACCGTCCACATACACATGGACATCTTGACAACTTCGATAGGAAGTTGGCATATCAAAATCAAGTTTACGCCAAGAGTCACTTCTTAGGCTATATATTTCCCAATTGTAAGCAGTTGTTGGTGTTGAATCAGATGTAAATGATACATGACGAATCACCTTATAGTCATCTCTAACAGGGTCATAACCAAATCCATAAACATCAAGTTGCGGCATAGGCTGACAAGGCAACGGAAGGTGGCGCGACTCAATAGGGCTAGGAGGAATGACCTTGAATTCTTTGGTAGTTGGGTTCCACAATAAAACACTTCGAAGATCAGACTTAACGAGACAAAGTATGCCATTAACACTAGCAAAACCAAAAATCTTAAAATCAATTGGGTAATTCAAATCAAATTGGACTATGTGTTCTTTATTAGGAGGTAGATTTGGCCAATCTAATTTGATCTTGTTCACAAATCTCTTTCTAGAAAGAGAATACAACCCGGTATAATATTTGTCACATGTAATGAATGGTATAGGAAATTCTAGGAAGTTGAAGCCCCATGAATACATCATATTCACATGCGCGACATCATCACTTGTATATGGTAGACGTAGTTGTAGGAGGAGCGATGCATTATTGTGGTTACATATAAATTTGTAACGGAACATGGTCATGAAACAAGGGTCTTCAAATAAGAGAGACCATGATTTACATACACACATAAACCGCTTCAAAGATTTAATAGGTAATTTTGATAGAATAGAGAAGACAATATCATCGGGTATATAATTTCTTACCTTGTCAATTGTGGCGACAGCAAAAGTTTTCTCCAAATCATGCAACACGCATGCAGTTGCAATGTTGTTACAGCGACTCTTAGAGGCAACAGAACTGGAAGAAGTCATAAGATGTTATAAGAAAATTGTGCAAGTCAACTATATGAACAAAAGTTTATCTTCTTCCTCTCTAAGTTTTTTTTATATGTTAGCATCATATAAATGGCATTTTCTTTTATATTAAGTTCATGTGTAGCAAGCCTATTATTTATTAATTAGGGTTTAGGGTGGAGAAAGTTGCGGCAACAGTCACAAAAGAATAGCCAAACAGTTAATTTTAAAACGGAAGACAAAGTCTTTAATATATTTTACAAAACAAAATTTCATTTATTAAAAAAAAAAACTTAAAAATCCTTAAGTCATTGAAATGGGAAATGACATTGTGTGGGTGAGTTTATGGTTTATCATTTCTTATACAAATACATAAGAAAAAAAATAGAAAATATTTTTTTATTATTAAAAAAAAACAACAGAAAATAAGGACCAATGATTTGGTCTAAAATTCTCACTAGTGTAATTGAAGATAAGCATGCGAATGCGAATGTAAGTTCTTTGTAAGGGTTTAATAAGTCTTAGTTCTTAATAAGTCTATATTTTATAATATATTTGAAATTTTAGAAAAAATTTAAAAGAATAACATAATAAACGATCATATAATATATTTATTTTAAGAAATATTTTATAGTGTCGTTAATTTAAGAGAGAAAAATAAGTTGTCCCCTCGTTTTATCTCTAAAATCCAATTCTTAAAAACATTCTTAATGTCTTTCTGACTGACATCATTCCCTCACCCTATTTTTTATATAAAAAATAAAAAATAATTAAATAAAAATAATAATTTTTGAAATATCCAATATGGTTTAACCTAGATTAGACTAAATTTTTTTGAAGTTAGGTTAAATTATTTATTATTTGAAGAAATTAACATGAAGTAGGCATTTAAGTAAATTACTATGTTTATATCATGTTTCCAAAAAAGCGGGCTCAAACATAAAAGTAACTATGATGGGTAACAGATTGAATTTATGCCTTTATTTTTTTTATCGTGACATATTTGAGACTTACAAAATTTAGTTATACCTAACACTTTTTCACACATGCGGTCAACAGAGACATAAATAATGGTATACAAGGGTCGGGTTGGATTGTATTTGACACTTTGCTATTCTACCCAATTAAATTTCATAGATTTGAATTGGCTAAAATAAATTGTAGTTTTCCGATCGAATTGACTCAACTTAATTCAGTGACAAGCAGGTTGATTCGAGTTGAATTATCAAGTAGTATAACCTAATTTTTACAACAACAAAAAAACTCATAATTATTTAGCATTGAATTTCATACACTTAGACTAAACCTTTTTTTTTTATTAAAAAAAAATAGCCCTTCAAATAATTTAAAACATTCGAAAATCTAACATAAATTTTTTTAAACTTGATAAAAAAAAATTGACAATTTTATAGAACAAATTAGTTTTATAGATTTGAAATCATAAATCAGTTATCAAACCAAACAACTTCAAGATTGGCCTAATTAGTTTAGGTTCGACCAAGCTACAACAAAACAAAACAAAAACTCAAATCAAACTCTTGAACTTGAATTGAATCATTTGATTAATCGGGCTGACCCATAGTTGAACACCCCTAAACATGGGTGAGTTTATTGTTCTATATTTGAGTTTTATTTGTATATACCCTCAAATTATTAGATGATATTACATCTGTCTTTATATATTAGATTTCTTTAAACAATTCACAAAATTTAAGAATTTTTTACATTAAATATGTCAACGATCTATATTCTCATTCTAAAATTATCCTTTAATTATTAATTAAGATAAAAAACAAATGATCTTTTAACTCTTTTCATTCTATTAAGAACATTTTGTAAAAAAATAATTAATGTATCTTATAATTTGTAAATAGTCTTATAGAAAAGGACAATTTTTTTATAAGATAGTCTTACATATAGAGAGACAATAGTATAATATTTATCTAATATTAATTAGAATTTTTTTTTGAAGCCCCTTATGATCTTTTCTAGAGGCAAATTCTAAGTAGATCAGGTCCACCATGAACCAATACTTAAATATTATTCAAAATACTAATGACGACCGATAACACTCTTTAGAAATATAAGTTAATGATTATCTCTCTCTACATTTGAGATTGTGACTTATTGATGTCGGTTTGGCGAGTTCAGTTATGAGTGATATATTCACTTTTCCTTATTTTTGCATCGATCGAGTTATTAATTGTCTCATTCATAAAGTACAAAAGTACCATTTTGAGGAATGTCGTCAATTTTCGTTAAAGTTTTAAATAAATTTTAAACATTGGTTAACAATGAACCACGTACGAATGTGTTGGTGTATCAAATGTGAGTAAAGAAGTCTCACATTCAATGAAAAAATAGATATAGAGTACTATATAAGTGGAAAAACCTCTAAATCTATTCCTTAAATTTTTAGTTAAAGGCGCGGTGTTGAATCACAATATTCTCTTTTTTTTTTGGCTAAATACCACATGTGGTCCCTTAACTTAATTTCAGTTAACGATTTAGTCCTTTATCTTTTTTTTTTCCGATTTGGTCCTTTATGTTTTTAAATAATTTCAACGTTACCCTTTAAGTGGGATTTTGTTAAGAAAAAGTTAAAAAAATCTCTCATCCGTGTTTAGAAAAAGTTATTCTTTATGTTTTGGAAATATTTCAGAAAAATGTTCAAAGTTTGTTCTAAGTTTGTGTTGGGAAAAAACTAGAGATAATTAGAAATAACTATCTCAATAATGCGGAATATTTTCCCCCACCTGTGCAGATAAATGGCCAAACAGAAAGTAATAATTGGCAGAAAATTAAATGAGACAAACACAATTTTTAACGTGGAAAACTTCCCTCAAATTGAGAGAATAAAAACCACGGGACCTTGTCTAGTAAAAACTTCCACTATAATAATTAATGGGTACACCAGAGTCTTCCTAATAACAATAGGGAATATCAATCAACCTTCCTAATAACAATAGGGAATATCAATCAACAACAATAGCCTTATAATAACCTTCCACTAAAGTGGGTATACCAAAATAACTCTCAGAGAAAGTAAAACTATTACCACCACCGGAACTGAATTCCTTTCCTTTTCTCTGGTTGCCGTGCGTGCGTGCGGTTACTGTTGTTTGCCTTTGCGTTAGCCTTTGCCCTTAGGGATTTGAGATCCTGTTCCTTCCTTTTATTTTCCTTTACATGGGTCAAGCCCAATAAACCATATATTTCTTTTTTTTTTCTTTTTCTTTTATTTTAATAATAATAATAATATTAATAAACTTGGTGGGTTCCACTTGGGGAGTGATCCCACCCAACAAATCTCCCCCTCACGACTCAAGTGGGAAGATACTGCTCAACCATGCCTGCATTCTTTCTAGAGTATATCATCTTTGACACAGGCAAGGTCTTCGTCATCATATCTGAACCATTCTCATCAGTATGAATCTTCTCAATTAGAAATGATTTCATTTCCAGTGCGTCTCGTATCCAATGATACCGCACCTCAATATGCTTCGACTTTGCATGAAAAGTCGGATTCTTGCTAAGATGGATTGCACTCTGACTGTCGCAGAATAACACAAACTTATCTTGCTTGAGGCCTAACTCATGCAGGAATTTCTTCATCCACAAGAGTTCTTTGGAAGCTTCAGTTGCTGCAATGTACTCAGCTTCAGTAGTAGATAAAGCAACGCACTTTTGTAATCTTGATTGCCAAGACACAGCTCCCCCTGCAAACGTCATCATATAACCAGAAGTGGATTTTCTAGAATCAATATCACCTGCCATATCTGCATCTGTGTAGCCATCCAACACAGGTTCACCACCTCCATAACATAAACACACTTTGGAAGTGCCTCTAAGGTATCTGAGAATCCACTTCACTGCTTGCCAATGATCTTTACCAGGATTAGAGAGAAACCGACTAACAACTCCAACTGCATGAGCAATATCTGGCCTTGTGCATACCATAGCATACATCAAACTACCAACTGCGGATGCATAAGGAACCTTCTTCATCTCTTCTTTGTCTTTCTCACTTGTAGGACATTGATCAGAATTCAATTTAAAATGAGTAGCAAGTGGAGTACTGACAGGTTTACAATTGCTCATGCTAAACCTCTCTAACACCTTCTCAATGTAATTGTGTTGAGATAACCACAATTTATTATTCTTCCTATCACGAGTAATTCTCATGCCCAAAATTTGCTTTGCAGGACCCAAGTCTTTCATTGCAAAAGACTTGTTCAAGTCTTTCTTTAAAGATTGAATCTTTTTAGTGTCATGACCAACAATCAACATGTCATCCACATATAATAAGAGAATAATATAATCACCATCAGAGAATTTCTTGACAAACACACAATGGTCAGAAGTAGTTTTACCGTACCCATGTTTCTCCATGAAAGAATCAAATTTCTTGTACCATTGTCTGGGTGCTTGCTTGAGCCCATACAAGCTTTTCTTCAATTTACACACAAGTTTCTCTTTACCTTTGACTTCGAAACCCTCTGGTTGCTCCATATAGATCTCTTCCTCCAAATCACCATGAAGGAATGCAGTTTTCACATCAAGTTGTTCAACTTCTAGGTTTAAGCTAGCTGCTAACCCAAGCACAACTCGGATAGAGGACATCTTCACCACAGGTGAAAAAATTTCATCAAAGTCAATACCTTTTCTTTGATTAAAACCTTTCACAACCAATCTTGCTTTGTATCTTGGTTGAGAACTATTCTCTTCTGCCTTTATCTTGTATACCCATTTGTTCTTGAGTGCTTTTCTGCCATTAGGCAACTTAATCAAATCAAATGTGTGATTCTCATGCAAGGAATTCATCTCTTCCTGCATGGCCTTCAACCACTTTTCTTTATCAACATTTGTAATAGCTTCTTGATAGTACTCTGGCTCTCCACTATCAGTGATCATCACATACTCGTGTGGAGGATATCTTTGAGAAGGTTGACGTTCTCTAGTAGATCTTCTCAACTCAAACTCGTCTAGTGGCTCAGCTGGTACCTGCTCATCTTGGTGAGGCACATGATCATCAGTTACATTCTCATCATCTACCTGTATATCTCCCCCATCAACAAAAGTTTCTGCAGGGGGCATAGGCGCAACATCAATGTAACTTCTGGAATTTGGTTTCTGTTTCTCAGTTTTATCAAAATCTTCAATAGTTTGGTCTTCAAGAAATATCACATCTCGACTTCTAATAATTTTCTTGTCAACCGGATCCCACAATCTATAACCAAATTCTTCATCACCATAACCGACGAATATACACTGTTTGGATTTACTATCAAGTTTGAACCTCTCATCTCTTGGAACGTGAACAAAACATCTGCAGCCAAACACTTTCAAATGACGGTAAAAGATATTTTTCCCCGTCCAAACTCTATTTGGAACATCACCATCAAGTGGAATAGAAGGAGAAAGATTGATCAAATCCACTGCAGTTTTCATTGCTTCACCCCAAAAGGATTTCGATAATTTTGCATGAGAGAGGATACATCTGATTCTGTCATTAATAGTACGATTCATTCTCTCTGCAACACCATTATGCTGAGGTGTCTTTGGAACCGTTTTCTCAAACCTGATTCCATGTTCTCTACAATACTCTTCAAACGGACCTCTGTATTCACCACCGTTATCTGACCGAACACATTTCAATTTTCTTCCCTTTTCTCTTTCAACACTTGCATGAAAATGCTTGAAGACTCCAAGTACCTGGTCTTTAGATTTCAAAGGAAATGCCCACACTTTTCTAGAGTGGTCGTCAATAAAAGTAACAAAATACGATGCACCACCAAGAGATTTACTATCCATCATACAAACATCAGTATGAACTAAATCAATAATATTTTGCCTCCTATGAGGACCAGTATTATGAAAGGAAACTCTATGTTGTTTTCTAGCAAAACAATGAGTGCAAGTTTTTAGAGACGTACCTTTCACAGGAAGAAAATTTTTCTTCGCAAGTATATTGAGTCCTTTCTCACTCAAGTGACCAAGGCGCATATGCCATAAATCAGAAGAGGCGTCTTCAATTGCATTCACTTCTTCATTACATAGCTTCGTAGGCATCCTATAAAGAGAAGTGAAACTTTGATCCTTTGCAACCACTAGGGACCCTTTGGTGATTTTACATATACCACCACCACCAAAGTAAATGTGATAACCCTCAATATCCAAGGCTTTCACTGAAATCAAATTGAGACGAATATCAGGAACATATCTAACATTCTTCAACTGAAGCTTGCAACCAATCCCAGTTTCAACCCAAACATCTCCCATACCAATAATTTTACATACTCCTTCATCTCCCATTTTTACCATGCCAAAATCACCAACATTGTAAGATGAGAAGAAATCACGCCTAGGAGTAACATGATATGAGGCACCCGAATCAATAATCCAAGTTGAATCCTGACATGCAAGGTTTATGGAATTATCATCACAAACAATGTAGACATTACTAACAGATGCAACTGCTGTTGTATCTTTATCATTTTTCTTCTCTTTGTCTTCATCTCTTTCCCTTGATTGATCTCTCTTAAGGAACCTGCAATTTCTTTTTATGTGACCTGCTTTGCCACAATGATAGCATATCACTTCTTTTCTAGTCCTCGACTTGCTTCTTGACTTGCTACGACTTTTAGAGTTGTCGCCTCTATGGAAGTTTCTAGATTGACTTCTCCCCCGTGACTCTGTAACTAGTGCTTCTGACTTTGAGGAAGAACCAATCAAACCACGTTCCTTTCTTCGAGCTTCTTCATTCAACATACTCTCCTTAACTGTTGACATTTTTAGCTTTTCACTTGGAGCTGAATTGGTCAATGTCACAACAAGGACCTCCCAATTATCAGGCAAGGAACTCAACAATAACAATGCTTGCAACTCATCATCTAATTTAATTTCAGCGGTTGTCAACTGATTCACCGTATTCTGAAAAATACTCATATGTTCTGCCATTGAATCCCCATCTTTGTATTTCATATTCACCAGCTTCCGAATCAAGAATGCTTTATTTTGCACATTCTTTCATTCATACAACTCTTTTAATTTTTCCCACATCTTGTTAGCATCTATTTCAGTTTCAACATGTGGATATACACTCAGATCTAACCATTGTCTAATCAACGCCACTGCCTTTCTATTCATCTTCTTCCAATCAGCATCAAATTTATCTGTGGGTTTAGCAGTGTCACCCTCAATAGGATCATACAGATCTTTACTGTATAGCATGTCTTCCATGAGAGTCTTCCAAAGTGTATAATTAGAAGAATGGAGCTTAATCATATTCGGACCTTTATTTTCCTCTTCCATTTAAATGCACAAATCAAATCAACCAAGCTCTGATACCACTTTGTTGGGAAAAAACCAGAGATAATTAGAAATAACTATCTCAATAATGCGGAATATTTTCCCCCACCTGTGCAGATAAATGGCCAAACAGAAAGTAATAATTGGCAGAAAATTAAATGAGACAAACACAATTTTTAACGTGGAAAACTTCCCTCAAATTGAGAGAATAAAAACCACGGGACCTTGTCCAGTAAAAACTTCCACTATAATAATTAATGGGTACACCAGAGTCTTCCTAATAACAATAGGGAATATCAATCAACCTTCCTAATAACAATAGGGAATATCAATCAACAACAATAGCCTTATAATAACCTTCCACTAAAGTGGGTATACCAAAATAACTCTCAGAGAAAGTAAAACTATTACCACCACCGGAACTGAATTCCTTTCCTTTTCTCTGGTTGCCGTGCGTGCGTGCGGTTACTATTGTTTGCCTTTGCGTTAGCCTTTGCCCTTAGGGATTTGAGATCCTGTTCCTTCCTTTTATTTTCCTTTACATGGGTCAAGCCCAATAAACCATATATTTCTTTTTTTTTTCTTTTTCTTTTATTTTAATAATAATAATAATATTAATAAACTTGGTGGGTTCCACTTGGGGAGTGATCCCACCCAACAGTTTGGTAGTAGGATTGATTCGTTAAAACTGAAGTTATGGGTATTTATACTCTATAGACACCACTTCAGATAAGTGACAATTGTTCATAGAGGTTTGATGAACATATACAATGATCTAGATGAAGGATTTTTTTAACTTTTTCTTAACGGAACCCATTTAAAGGATAATGCTGAAATTATTTAAAAACATAAAGGAACAAATCGAGAAAAAAAAAAGATAAAACACTAAATTATTAACCAAAATTAAGTTAAGGGATCACATGTGGTATTTAGTTTTTTTTTTTTTTTACTAAAAATATATCCACGTTACACACATGCACAATATACCCAAGTGAACTTATATGGGCACAATAGCTACAAATAACACTTCATTCTCAAATTAGGCCACATAGATTATGTGCATCCTAAGATAAGTTGATTTTTTAAACTGAACGAGCATTATATGCCATTATGTGGATGTATTATTGTAATAATTGAAGGAGAAGGACAATGAAGAAAAAGTGAAGTAAAGCATCGATGAAGGCATATATGACTAAAAAGGGTGATCATCCAAAAGCAAATCACATGTCCACCACACTCTTTTTTTCTCCTTTGCCTAAATTTCATTTTATTAATCTCCATAGGGAAATTGGATTTTGTTTATATTATACACATACTGTTGACACTTACACAAATGGGTTAAGAGCTCTCAAGTCTCAACCAACAAAAAATTTGGTAAAATTTGTAAAAAAAAATTGTGCTCATTGAATAGATTTATAGTTGTAGCTAGGTGCATTTACTCTCTTGCCCCACCCCTTATACCAATCACAGCCACACTATCTAGTTATATTTCCTCTCTATATAGTAGCTATATCTCTCTCTTCATTACTCATTAGGTTATATACAAAACTTATGTCACATACAAAAACTACATATGTATAAAAAAATGGTATTTTCGTAAATTAATATAGAAATTTAATTTTTATGTACTAATTGTGTAATTTTTTTTACACAATCACCTCATTATGATTAATTATTGACGTGATTTTAGAAGTAATTATTGTAAAAATTAAATATTATTAATGATTTAACAATTATGATTAATTGACAATATAAAAACTTTTTATACTAACAGTGTATAAAAACTTAAATTCTTAATTTAGTTCGGGACTACGCACTTCAAAAACTCTAAATTCAAAACTAACACGACATGACATTCGACAAATAATTGAATTTGTGGTCAGAAAATCAATTGGGTTTAGTTTAGATGGGAGAGATCCCCTTAATAGGAAATTTTCTTGTTTCTCACATGGTGCATTAGAAATGAGTCAAACTGAGTCAAACTTAGGTTCAGTTCTGTTCAATTCGATAAAAATTAGTTCAACTTAAAATTGACTCGAATTCGTCACAAACTTACATTCGACTCGATTCAAGTTCACTATCAACTCAATTCGACTCAATAGTTCGAATCAAATGAACCAAAAGATAAAAAATTAAAAAAAAAAAACTTAAAGGAGCAAATGTGTTCCTTCAACTTTAAGTTAAAATATTAATAAAAATTAACTAAAGTACATATAATTTAAATTTAAACTAGACTTAAAAATCAATCTTCTTAGATCAATTTTCTTATTACTCTTAATTGTTTCATGTGTTGGTGGTGCACTTCTTATATAAGAGAAGAGAAGAATGTAAATGAGTATATTTTTTCGATATTGGAGACCAAATTTGGTTTTTCTATAAACAATTGAGTTGTATGTATTTTTAGTAGCTTTCAATTGATATAAATAACTTATTAATATTAGTTTTTCAAATGATTTTATTTCATTTCAAAATGACATTTACAATGTGTTTAACAACATCTTCAAGCATTTTAATACTTACACCTAAATTAATTTTTTTTAACAACTTCTAGTGAAATTTAGTTCATACAAAAATAAAATTATATAAAATTGACAATATATATATATACACACACACTCTCTTATATATTTATTGACCTAACCGTCGAATAAAAAATTCTTATTGAATAGATCAACTCCACAACTTTTTATAAAATTTTAAAACTATTTGATACTTTATTAAATAATTTCAAATGGACGTATGACAAACTTTTGAAAATATAAACAAATATCGATGACTAAATTACAAAGCTACGAATTTTGTATTTATATAAAATTTTGTGTATTTGATCATTCGTATATTTTGTCAATAATCAGCTGTTCAATTGGTGAAATTCATCGTATATAAAGTTATTAAGCAAAATAACTCGTCACATAGGGACTTTTGGAATCAATGGATCTTAACCCATGTGTGTGTATATATATATGTATAGCGGATTTGTAAACCAAATGAGTCCAACTATATATAGTTCAAGTTCAACTCATTTATTCAGTGAACTCAATTTTCAACTCAAGTTTAACTCATTTGATTCATAAACCAAGTTCAACGAACTAATTATCGAATCGAGTTTTAAATTATTTTTGAATTAATAATATTTTAAATCTCTTATTTATTATTTTACTACGGACTCTTTATTCACCGGAGAGAATCCAATTCCAATTTAGATGGATCTCATCTCATTCGAAACATAACTTATCTAAAATATATTATTACATAACACCTTAAATTAAAAAAACAGTATTATGAAAAATTAGTAAAACATTTCTTCCTTATTGATAAAAAATAGAAAAATAAATAATACCAACGGAACATAATACAATCTAATATATTTTCATGTAATTATTTTTACAAATATCAATACATCATAATTAATACTAGATATAATTTTAATAATAGTTATAATAAAAATTAAACATTTATAACAATTTTAATTATGGAGATTAATTAATAGTAAAAAGTTCTTATATTAATAATATTGATGTATATAAATTAAATTTATATTTATAAACACTCTTTTAATCTTCTAAACTTTTTCTATATTGATGATTCATTAAAATCCAACTCAGGTACAATTTTCCATAAAAAAAAATAAATTATGGAAATTAAATGCTTCAACAAGAAAGATCACACATCGTTTATTTTTGAAGTTTAATTAGCATATAGTTTATTAAGATTGAATATCGTCGTTCAAATCTAAACATAAGAGTTCGTAGTTATGCATAAATTTTAAGCGTTACTTATTTAATAAACATTCACTAAAATCGAAGGTCTTTTTAAATTAGCATAGAACAAACAAAAAAAAAATCCTTATTTTGGAGTAGAATGAAACTGTGAATGGTAGAAGCGCGTGGCAGTACGCTCCACCATGAGCAGAAAAGCAAGGTGACGTGGAAATGGGGTCCACAAAGCACGGTAAGATGTCTGTATCTTTTGGTATGTTTGATTTGCATGGTTTAGTAGCCAGCAATGGAGTGAACAGTTTCATTCTCTCTCTCTCTTCTCTGTAAAATTCTCTTCTTTTTCCCCAAATCCAATATCTGTCAATCATTCTCTGAATTCCAACTTCTCAATGTGCATCTCTGCACTTTCGGTAGGTACCCACTAAAATTCTTTTTTTTTTTTTTTTTTTGCTTTTTGGGTTTCCTCTTTTGTTCTTAATGTATAAAACTGTTTTTGGGTTTGAATGTTTGATCCAATTTCTTTTTTCTAATAAATTAAAATTTTCCCTACTTTCTATAATTGATTAATCTTTCCCTTCCTTGAAAGTTTCCTCTTTTGTGTTAAATTTCATTACTTTCTTTTGCATCTCTAGAAACACTGTGCCTCACATTGGGTTTTCAATAGTGTTTTTGTGTTTCACTTTCAAGTTTCAGCTACTTCATTTGTTTGTTTTGAAGTTTGAGTTTGGTTTTTACTTCAGCAACTTCTGGTACTGTTTGTTGTTGTAATTGTTTCACTAACATTGTTTTCTTTTCTTCAACTTGCTCCTTACTTAGATGCATTTTGTATTTGCTTTTAGTTCCATGTGAAAATTGATAGTGACATTTCATATAATGATCCTTAACATCAACACTAGTTTTTTAGACTTGATGTTAGTGCCTCTTGTAATGTGTGTATGTAGAAAAATATACTTATGATTTGTATTTTTCTTGTAGCAATTGTTACTAGGCTTGTCATGTTATGTCTAGTTGTTTGTTATGGCTCATCAGGTTAATCTTGGAAACTGAACCGTAGTATTTAAACATACATTATAAATCTTAAACTTGAAATTAATAGAAAGGAACTACAACTCCTTTGCTGTTGGAGACATAAGCACAATTGGCCTAACTTTGTGATGAAATCTCGAGTGTTCATGGTTTGCGTTTTTTTGTATTTGTTTTCTTTTGAACTAGGGTTGTTGTTCTAACCCTAGTACTTGTATATAGCTCATTTGTAGTTTTATCTAATATATTTGATGTTGAATGAGTTTGCAGATAGAAATCAAGGTCTAGGATTTCCATAATAAAGAGAAAAGGCGAGAAAGGTAAGTTAGATTTGGGATAATGGGAGCTTCAGGCTCCAAAACGGAGGACGATAAGGCGCTTCAACTGTGCCGTGAAAGGAAGAAATTTGTTAGGCAAGCACTCTACGGACGTTGCTCATTAGCAGCTGCACATGTTTCATATGTTGAGTCACTGAAAATTGTAGGAAAAGCTCTTAGGAAATTCACAGAACCTGAAACTCACATTGAATCATCCTTATACACTAATGCAACACCAGAAGCACTTGCTTTAACTGATAGGGCATTGTCACACTCTTCACCATCTATGTCACAACACATTGATGCATCTCCAATTCCCTCTCCTCCTAGTAGTTCTAATAAGTTCTACACAAATCATATGAAACTTAGCAGTTTTTCTTCGAGAAAAGTCGAAGAAAAACCACCTGTACCTATTATAGGAACAGTAACAACATCATCATCAGGCATTGCACAGAATGGAAGTAGAATGTCTGAAACAGAAGCATTTGAAGATTCTTCTCTACCAGATGGAACTCCACATTGGGATTTCTTCGGTCTTTTTAATCCAATCGATCATCAGTTTTCTTTTCAAGAAGGGAAAGGCAACATGCCTCATGATATAGGTAACGGTGGTGATGATATACAACTTGTAAGGGAGGAGGAAGGAATTCCTGAGTTGGAAGATGCTGATGAAGAGAAGGTTTCTTCTAGTTGCTCGCACGAATCCAAAGATGAATTTGATGAAGAGCCTACTGCAGAAACTCTAGTCCAAAGATATGAAAATCTAAATAGAGCTAATAACCGTGTTCAAGCAAATGTTTTGCATGCTACAACAACTAAGCCTGTGAAAGGGGATTCAACTTCTGAAGTTGAATTGGTAAATGGCGAGAAGGAAAGAAACCCTCTGAATTTGTCTGCATCAAAGACACTGGAAACGAATAAATCAGTGGAGAAAGAGAATCATAGTGAAAATAAAGTCACTCCTAAGAATTTCTTTTCAAGTGTGAAGGATATTGAGGTTCTCTTTATTAGAGCTTCGGAATCTGGTGAAGAGGTTCCAAGGATGCTTGAAGCAAATAAATTTCACTTTCGACCAATATTCGCAGGAAAAGAAAGTACTAATCTTTCTTGCTCTCTTCTTTCTGTGTATCTTTTGAAATTTTATTTTCATTGTTGTGTCATTTATTTCAAAATGAAATGCTTTAAAGTATTAACCAGAGAATTCTTAATTGTTACAGATGGTTCTTTGGCATCCTTATTTGTTAAGGCATGTTTCTCATGTGGGGAGGATCCAAGTCAAGTTCCAGAAGGTAATTTCTGAGTCTTGTTAACTAAAGATCTTTCGGGTTCCCTAGACATTTCTGATCTTGTTGGTTGAACCAATCTTATTGTTTGTTCTAAAAGTATTCCTTAGGAGTGAGTGAACGATAGATGAGTGGCCACACAAGACAAGATAGGATTAGAAATGAAGTTGTTGGATATGCCTCATAGTTATTGATATTCAGGCTGGTCGCTCGAGTGGGAGAGGTTCAGGAGTAATGTTGTAATCTAGACTGTAGAATTTAAATACAAGTTGTACACAGTAAGTCCTAAGCTTGAAATTAATAAAAAGGAACTTCAAATGAGACATAGATACAATTGGCCTAACTCTATAATCAAATCTCGTATACTCTCTATTTGCATTTTGCGTATTTGTTTACTTTTGAACCAAGGTTGCTGTTCTAACATAAGTCATTAGGGAGAAATGGGTTATATTAGACCATGTTATTCCAAAGCTTGTTTTACAAGAAATGTTCATTATCTTTTTCTAATTTAGATACTTCATTCCTGTTTGTTCAAATCTGTTTTTGGAATTCAATATCTAACTTTTTTTTTTCTTTATAACGTCCTAGAGCCGGCTCAAAACTCGGTTAAGTACTTAACCTGGCATAGGACAGCATCATCTCGATCCTCCTCATCTAAAAACCCTTTGGATGCAAACTCAAGAGAAAATTTAGAGAATGTCACAAATAATCTCTTTGATAGTTCGTGTATGATCTCTGGAAGTCATGCATCAACCTTAGATAGGCTATATGCTTGGGAAAAGAAGCTCTATGATGAAGTGAAGGTACCATGTATTTCTTATCAACAAATACGTCGACCTTTACGTATTTTATGTGTTACATATTTTTATTAGTAGTATGTTGAAGAAGTTGTATAAATAGTTACATGTCATAAAACATGCGAATTTCTTTATTGGTTTGCTAATATCATTGTTCGCTTCTGTGAATCACAGGCTAGTGAGATTGTGAGAAAGGAATATGACATGAAGTGTAAAATCTTAAGGAACCTGGAATCAAAAGGAGAAAAAACCTCCACAATCGATAAAACTCGTGCTGCAGTCAAGGATCTGCACTCAAGAATCAGAGTTGCGATTCACAGGATAGACTCTATATCAAAGAGGATTGAGGAGTTGCGGGACAGAGAGCTTCAGCCACAACTTGAGGAATTGATTGAAGGGTATGATTAATTAAGTTTTTCTTCACATTTGAACTTATATGTTTTTCTTCCTTAAGTGCTTAGGCATCAAAAAAACTTTATTACAAATAAGGAGTAACCTTATAGCTCAATGTGATTGACATTTTTACAAGTTATGGTGTTGAATTCAAATTTAGTGATTGATTATACAAGAATTAGGGCTTTCTATTTGTGACTCGCTGATGCTTACTAACAATCTTTGAATGCTAGCTTAATGAATTTGGATCAATAAGCCAATTATTTATGTTTTCTATGGCCCTGTTTGGATAAACAATTTAATTAGGTGTTTATCATATAAGTGTTTATGTATAAGCTATTTCTATAGAAAAGATAAAATAAAGTTAAACTGTTTTCATATAAGCTATAAGTTATTTTCAAAACTATCTCGGAGAGTTTATGGAAATAACTTGAAAATCACTTACGGATATGTCATAAGTTGTTTCCATAAACTCTCCAAAACACGCTCACAAGTGCATATGTTAGTAGATAATAAGCTCAAATAAGTCAACCCAAACAGGTTCTTAGTCATTGAGATGCATGGTTCATACACTTGTAAATTTACTTGTGTTGACTAATACGAACTTCTTGCTTTTGTAATTCATCTGTTTCTGTAACGTTTGGATGACAGGTTAAATCGAATGTGGGAAGTGATGCATGAATGCCACAAGCTTCAGTTTCAGATCATGTCAGCATCTTATAACAACAGCCACGCTAGAATCATGATGCACTCCGAATTACGGAGACAGATTACTGCCTATCTTGAAAATGAACTCCAGTTTCTATCATCAAGTTTTGCCAAGTGGATTGAAGCTCAGAAATCCTATCTCGAGGCTATAAATGGCTGGATTCACAAATGTGTTCCTCTTGAACAAAAATCATCCAGGAGAAAAAGGAGGCCACCATCTGAAACTCTTATACGATACGGCCCTCCAATATACGCCACGTGTGATGCCTGGTTGAAAATGCTCGGCACATTACCTGTCAAAGATGTTGCAGATGCTATTAAAAGCTTAGCAGCTGATACGGCCCGATTCTTACCATATCAAGACAAGAAGAACCAGGGAAAAGATACTGGTGAATTAGCAGATGGTTTATTAAGAGATGATGTCTCAGAAGATTGGATTTCGGGTTTTGATCGGTTTCGGGCGAGCTTGATTCGATTTCTCGGTCAATTAAATAGTTTGTCTGGTTCTTCTGTCAAAATGTACAAAGAACTTAGACAAGATATTCACGACGCTAAGAGCAGGTACCATCAATTGAATTCTCAGTCTCAAAACGGTCATTTGAATTCTCAGTCTCAAAACGGTCATTTGAATTCTCAGTCTCAACATGGTCACCATGATTCTGAATCACATGATGAGCACTCAAAGTCACAATCTCAAGTTGTTTAGTCTTGAAATGAACATCCAAAGAACAAGAGATGTTGTGCATAATGCATGTTTTTTAAAAAATTAGAGAAGGAGAAATTATCATTAATGAAAATGACATTAATGCTTATTTTACAACTGTGTTCGAGAAAATTTGAATTGCGTCCCTTGAGGTTATTGTACATGAAGGGAGGATATAATAAAGTCTTTGTTTATTTGCTATATTTATAGTTTAGTCCTTTTAAGAAAAGAAGGGAGCATATAGAATTTTCTGGAGAGTTTGTGGATTGATGGTTACATATTAAGCTGTAAGTACTAGTTTTAATGATGAAGAAATTTGAGTGCCAAAATAAACTTGTATAATGCCATATATTTTGTAAACAAATCAAAAGGGATTATGGATATAATTTCTTGTATTTTCTTTATTGATTTTCTTTGCTGATGTCAATATTTTTTCCATTTATTTTGTGTATATGGTTATAGGTTCATATTTGTTTATATTTAAGAAGGGAAAACTTTGTAGTAGGGTTATCTTGATTTTTGACTAATAAATTCCCTAGACAACTAACCTTATTGATTATCATTTTTCAACATTTTAATGCAACTTTTACAAAGTCAGGATGATCTTCTTGACAACTTGTCTCAGATGTTGGATCACATCTAATTGATTTTTAATAAATGTTCTTTGAACATGACAAAGTAAACTTGGTCTTTTGCATTTTTAATTGTAACAAGAGACATTAGATTACCAGAGTTTTTTATTTTTTTTGCCTAAAAACAATCTTTAAATTACCAAAAATCTTTTTTTTTCTTTTTCTGAAATCAGAACAACCTTTAATAAAGATTTACTATTATTTAGTCGAATTTTAAATTACCAGGAAAAAAAAAAACAACAACAATAGTGTCTTAAAAGCTGTTGTTTAAATAATTTATTGACTTCCCTGGCTACCTCTCAAGTCTTAATACATATTTTAAGACAAAATTATTTAAATTTAAATGCTGACTATGAAA
Source organism: Cicer chorassanicum (assembly GCA_037974735.1). Lineage (NCBI taxonomy): Eukaryota > Viridiplantae > Streptophyta > Magnoliopsida > Fabales > Fabaceae > Cicer > Cicer chorassanicum. The sequence continues at coordinate 43,030,491 of JBBPBP010009778.1, forward strand.
AGAGTGACTTTTCTTTCTGTTTTTAGTTTTTACCACTTTATACTCCTAAATGTAACTTTCATAGTGACATAATGTTTGCAGCTTTAAGCTCCAGTAACACGTTATTATCTGACACTAAATACTTTCCTTTTTGTCATAAAAATGTGCTATTTTATAATTATTGATAGAATACTTCAATTTATAAAGGTTAAATAAATTTTTAGTTCTTATAAGTTGTTTTTATTTTTGGTGGAATAAAATATCTTTCAACTATTAAATTTTTTTAATGATACTTTGTAACGATATTTAACACATTATTAAAAATTCATCTACATTAATTTTTTTTTAACTTGAAATGAATTAAATATGAAGTTTTAAAATGTATATGTTCAAGATAAAAATTTCTAAAATGTGGATCTATAAATCGAATTTTGAGTTTATATTTTATGAAAGAACTTTTTATAGTGTTGTAAACATATATGAAAAAGTCATTTAAAAATATATGTTGATGTTCCAACATAAATTAAAAATAATTGCATAATAATTTTGTAGAAACTAAAACATATGATTTTTTTTACAAAGACCAAAAATAAAATTTCAAAATTATATGAGAACTAAACTTATTTAACCCTTTATATAATTATTATCTTTGATGGTAATAGAAACAACTCTTATTAAAGATTGTACTAATAATTTTGCTGCCAATTTTTTGTATATAATATCTGTCCTTAATTTGTAAACGTTGGGCTCAGTCCAGTTCTATATCGCTTTATGTTTTGACCCATTAAATAAATTCGCGTATACTGTTCTTATGTAGTTGCAGTTCATGTACGTGGTTTAATAAGTACTCATTTTTTTAATTAAAAAAAAAACTCATTTTATTTATTAGAAGAATAATAAATATAGGATGTAATTGATTGATATATCATTTATGTGATAGGTATTGTGAGAAAATATTGAAACGAGTCTAGAGAAATCATTAGTGTCCAAATATACCTATATATGTTGTTTTTAACCATTACATATATACTTTTGGATTTTTAAAAAGTTTAAAAGAACAATTTTGTTTGAAAATTGAAAAATAAATATGTTTGAAAATCAATATATTGTTAACAGTAGATATATGATTTTTAAGTTTAGGAATTAATTTGTGAAAGTTATTTAAGATCTTAAAATTTTATAAAATTGACTCGTAAAAGTTTTTTTTTTATGAAATATACAAGTTAAAAACATATTTTATGAGTATTAATATTTATATGTACGAATATATAGCATCTTTTCATTAGTCTAAAATACTTGAGATGATTTTCATAAAAAATACACTTGGATATTGCTACAGAAAAAATTTATACGGTACTAGAGTCTTAACCATAAAATAAATAAATATTGTTGTACACATCATAAATTATTTATCTTAGTAAAAAAAAAGACAGTTTTGACTGGAAAATGTAATGCAATTATCTTGTAATGAAGACAGTTTTGACTGGAAAATATATATTGTTTATTATATTGTTACCTTTTTGTTTGTAAGTTATGTGTTTATTCATATTATTAAATTTGTAATACTTTCATAGACTTGGACAATGTAATTTCTTTAAAAGTAAAAATTTAATGGCTCAAGCAAAATCAAATTCTAAAAATCAGCGGTATCTATAAATTATTGTAAAAACAACTGTATCCATAAATTAATATCAATAATAATAACAAATATAAATTTGCTAGGATCATATACTCAGTATATGAATTCTTTTATAATCTCAGCATATATATTGATAGTCTAGTACGGTATTATTTTTTTCTATTAAAAAAATTTCATTTTTTTTAAATTTAATAAAATCAATGTAATAATCCTATATCTGTAATAATCTAAAAAAAAAATGAAATCTCAAACGGATTTCATATTTTAATTACCAAAGATCCACTCTAAAATTACAATGCCTAGAACCAATCTTAGCCTTCGCCGTTAACTGATCCACCGTCAAATGACAGTCAATTTTAACGGTAATCTTCCACGTTTTAACGGACCCCACTTTTATTTTCACAGGCGCTCTCAGCTTTACGGTTAACGGCACTTTCCGTTTAGTTTGCGCCTTCACCAACGCTCTTCGATTTTCGTTATTCAGCTTAATTCCGTTTCCTTCTAACACCGTCTTAAACACAGTCACATTATTTGACGGCTGATAAAACGCCGGCATAACGCCGTTACATAGTTTCACGTTGTTATAAAAGATTTCAGCGGAACTTTCTTTCTCGTAACTGATTCCGATCTTGTTGTTAGGATTATCAGCTTTTACAGTGACGTCAAATGCCGGCGAGATCGCCGCCGTGGACGACGGCGAAGTTAGATTTATTCCTCTAATGTTGATTTGTTCGATGGAGTATTTCGGCGCCTCCGGACGGAAAACAAGGTAGAGAACGCCGGCGGTGATACCGAGGAGCACGAGGAGGACGAAGATTAATCCGATGAACCAGCAGAAGCAGCAGCAACAGCGGTTCCGGTGATTTTTCCGGCGAGTGTATTCTTGGTAAAGGCGAGCGTTCCCCGGCGGAGGAACGCGGTAGATTTGATCCCTGGGAATCTTGATAGTGTACGTTCCCAGCGGTGGAACGGGATTATCCGACGGCGGAGTTGGAAGTGGCTTGGGAGCGACGTCAACGGCAGCATCTTGAAATGATTTCGTTTTCGACTGTTCGGAAACTGGTGGTGGCGAGTTGTGCGGGTGAACTCGGTCAGTCATTGGATGAGTCAGTGAGTGACGAGTCAAGAAACTATAATTTATCTGCAAATGCAAATGAAATTGTAAATGAAATTAAAATTTGAAATGCAAATGAAAAAGTGAGAAGAAGGAAGAAGTGAGGGTGGAAGCGTTCTTCAATTCGATGGGTTTATAAACGGTTTGCGTGACGAGTGTAGTAATAATACTACGCGTGTATAAAGGGTATATATGGAATTTCATTTTTTTTATTTATGTATTTTTGTTTCGATTTTTATTATTTCATAAAACTATAGAAAAAGCTTGACCAAAAAAAAACTATCAAAAAAACGGGAAAATGGTGAATATATCCAATGCACGACAGAAGGATTATAGGTGGCATGTGACTCATATTCACTCATTTTTTCAAAATAAAAAACTCATATACACTCCTAAAATTAATTAAAACTATATTAAATGTAGATCCAAAAAAATAATTATGTAAAGGTGTATCCAATCCAATCGCACGATGCTTATAGTTATTTCCCCTTTGTAACAATTGATTAGATGCATGTACAGAAAATTTACATTGATTTGTTTTTACTCAAAAAAATTTACATTGATTTTTTTATAAAGAAAGAATTTACATTGATTATACATACAAATTAAATCCCTATAATTATTAAGCATCATCAAATCAAAAGAAACCGTGGAATAATAATGGAAAATTACAATGAAAGATAGAAAATTATCAAAACAAGAAAATGAAAATTAGAAGGATGAAGAATACCTACATAAAATTGAGACCACCCTTTACTGAGAGATTATTACTCTAGCTATGAAGAGGATTTGAGAAGGAGAATAGAGAAGAGTGAGCAATTTGTATTTAATATAGGGCATATAAAAGGCTTGTTCGTAGAAGGCTACTTTAATATAAATAAATTAAAAATTAATAACAAATAATTAAATTAGAGAGAAAAATTAAATGGGGTACAGTTCAATAGGATTACTTTCAAGCTGGCAAGAAATTAGAAAGAAGAGTGTGAAAGCAAAACTAGGAAAGCGAATTGGTCAAGAAATTAAAATGTTTTGGCTCTTAATGTTGGCACATTTTGTGCTCTTAATAAAATATAAAAATGTTTTGAATCTGAATATTTGTTTTTTTTCCTTTTTTAATTGACCGAAAATATATATTTTTCCTTAAATAGAGTCACACGAAACGCTGATTGCTGATGATCCATTTGTCAGCAAGTTAGTTGGAGCTTAGCCATACACGGTTTTGTTTCTTTAGTTAAGATTGGTACCAAAGCCTGTAATGTAGGGTGGACATCGGTCGGGTTTGGGCGGTTTCGGACCAAAAATGTGAAACCGGCCCAATCCACGGGTGATATTTATAGACCCAATTTCGTCGGTTTTTTAATTCGGGTTCGTCGGGTTCGGGTTGGTCGGGTGTCGGTTTAGGGTGGGTGGGTAGAAATGGGTTGGACTTTATTGGGCCTATTTTTATTTTATTTTTTTATAAAAAAATCTGGTCTAATATAATTTGTTATATATAATACAATTATTGCCGATTAAAAAAAAAAACTGGTCCACCTTCTAATTTTACATCACACTTTGCATAATAATCAATTTAATACATCAACCTGCCAAATCAGAGAGTGACCAAATCAGCAAACCCTAGCAGAACTTCTAACTTCGGATGCTTTTGGGCTTGCAGTGGTTTGGGCCTGGCTTGTGAGTAAATTTTTTTTTTTTGACAGATAAGTAGTAGTAGTAGTAATAATAATAATAATAATAATAATAATAATAATAATAATAATAATAATAATAATAATAATAATAATAATAATAATAATATGGGCGGGTTCGGTCGGCGATAGGTTCAAATAATCAACCCGAACCCGCCCGACGTAACCCTTATGAACTCTTTTTTTCTTCCACGCGGACCCGATTACCCGTCTCAACCCGACCGCGTCACCCAAATTCAACATGGGTCGGGCGGGTATGGGCGGGTCGGGCGGGTATGGGCGGGTCGAATTATCTTGTCCACCCCTACTGTAATGTATTCATTATTAAATAAATAAGATAAAGTATTAATAATTATGTCTAGGTTTTTTAGTAAAAAGAATAAGTCTAGCTGGCAGTAAGATATATAATACATGATTTTGGGTTTTTTTTAATCATAGTATAATATTTATTGTCATTTAATAGTTACTTATTATTTTTTCAGATAACTTGTTATACACGAATGGGAATTCTCTTTTTTCAAATAAAGTTTCCATATGCAAAAAGTCTCGGTACCAACTTTTATTATTTACTTAATGTGTATTAGGTTGAAGAGTTACTACTATAGATTAGAACTCTTTCGTAATAAGTTGTTTTGGTATTTTTTAAACGGACAATAAATCTTCTACCTACGAAAAATCAAAGTTACACTTTATAATCTAGTCTATTGGATTTTTTTTATAATATGCATTTTTTAGCTCAATATTTTTGTTGTTTTATGTTGAAAATAATGAAATTTAGAGTTAGTGTTGTGTGAATTGAAAAAAATATAGAAGTCTCACATAGAAGGAATATCACATATTAATAATGTTTATTAAGTGGATGTATGATATTTGAGATATGTCCCAAAGACTACCAAATTTTGTGAAAGGAAGATAAAACACTAAATCGACTACCACACGTGTGCCGTTGTCTGATTGGACTTGGACTAGGTTTCTTTTTCTCCACGACTTATTACACGTGCTCCACTTAGTTGCGGAATTTCTCTATAAATAGATGATTCTGCTTAGTTTACATTTTACAAACAAAACACTAAAATAAAATTGAATTTTCTCTCCTCTAAATTATTTTAATGTCTTAAATAAAACGATCTAATTTGCAACTCAACCTGATCATATCTTTAATGTTAAAAATTATTTTTCAAAATCAAATTTTCAAATATCAAAAATAACAATTCATGATGTTGGTGTTCTCATTTCTAAATAAAAAATATAGTCCTTTAACTTTTTTGAAGTTTTGTGTACTATAAAATTTTGAGCTTATAATAAGTAGAATAGTTAGATGACAAATCATTATATGACGGGACAATGTACATTTTTTTTGAAAAATATGAAGTTTTTAGGATTTTACATTTTCGCTTATTTTAAATTTTATTTTTAAACAGTATTTTAATGATATAGAAATAAAATAACATGATTTAATCAATATATTATGTATTGTCACACTATGAAAGTAAAAATAAATCTCAAATTAGTGGTGAAGAAATATAATTTTTCAAAATTTGAATATTTGAGAGACTATATTTTTAAAATTTAAAAATAAAGAGCCTAAAATCATAATCTTAAAAATGAAAAGATCAAAATTATTTCTGAACTTTTTTTCTATTAAATCAATGGTTGAAATGTCATTTATAATTCATGCACAAATTTTAACATTTGCACGGGCTAACAATACCGCATGGTATTTTCACGAAAGCCATTGAAATTGCATCCAGTAGAACTTGGAAGTCATAGTTAGAATCTACTCTAAATTGACGACTTTTGCTTTTATGAATTATTGTTAATCCCTGTAAACTAAAAATATATATGGTTAAAATATGCTCAAATGACTAAGAATATGTCTTTTTTTTGTTTCTCATATTTATAGAAAAAGTAATGATTTCGTAGACAAAATTGCAACATTTATGTTTGGTCTTGCCTTTCGGAACAATGTCTATATGCGATGTGGTCCCTCTTGGTGTGAAAGAGGATTATAATCTTAATAGATTTCGATTGTCTTATTTTCGATTTTGTTAATCTTTTATTTTCTTATATATATATATATATATATATATACACACACGTTATAGGAAGGTTGTGTAGATTATTGTTGAAAAGCTTAAATGTCAACATAATTGAAATGCAAACTCCTCATAATAATGCTTATGTGCTTCATTTCTTTTATTTTTTTTAGAAAAAGTTCTGCATCGTATTTTATGTCCAAAGCAAAAAATCTTGGTATGAAACAAATTTTTTATTGGATAAAAGTAAATACCATATATTTTATAGAAGAAAAAAATACACATATTTTCAAAAAGATCAATATATATTAATAGACAAAATTTTAGTCTTGATTTTTTAAAACATATCAAACCTAGAGAAGCCCCTCCACATACCTATTTTAATACTTTATTTCCCTTACATGCACAATAAATGTTATTTTAGAAAAAATTGTCTACAAAATAATATCATCTATCTTTATTAATTTTTTATGTAAGTTTTTTATTGTATTTTTTAATTAATATTTTGTACTTTTTTTTGTTTTATTTATAAATAAAATTGAGTTAAAGAAAGTTGTGTATTTGGTTCAAAAAATTTAATTAAATATATTAATTTTTTTAACTCGTTTTTACTTATAAATAATACCGAATGAAATACATTATTATTAAAGTGTGATATTACACTTTACTTTTATATGATAGTAAAAAATAGATTAATAATTAATAAAAATAATTTAATAAAATTAATATTCTTCTTTATTTATAGTCATTTTTCAATAGTATAAAATAAGTTAAAATTACCACATTCATTAAGAGAGGAATAAAGTATAATTAGATAAATTCTTTAAGTACACTTTGAAGTTTTGTTTGGGTAGATGTACCCAAAAACAAAATCAATTCAAAATTTGAATTTAATTTAAAATAATTAAATATTAAAAAATGATATAACATTATCATTGAATGATTAAATTATGGTTAAATGATTGAATGTTGAGTATTACACCAAACAATACTCTAAGATATCATAGTGTTGAACTATTTATTAACCAATTGAATAATGATTTGCAGTATATTGAAAAGTTCCAAAGTTTGAATGTTTATACAAATCACTCATATCAACTAACATATTTATTAGCTGTCCTTATTCCATAAACAATCCAAACCGGCTTAACCTTGCCTCCAGATATGATACAACATGTGCACTACATGCTTGCTCATGTTTGCATTAATTATGTTATTTGTTTAAGTTTTTATTTTAATCGTGTTATTAGCCTATTCTATGTGACATTATGCGACTTTTTTTTCGTAAATAAAACCCCTATTTTTGTTACATGATTTGTTTGATTAATCAATTATAGATTTAATTACAAGCAAAAGTACTACTAATATTAATTATGATTAGTTATTTATAAAATATTAATTATATGACTAATTCTGTTTTTTAACAATCACGTTAGGTTGGGTCATTCTATTATGTTGATTGAGAGATTTTTGTCTTTAGTTATTTAATCGTTTTCTTATTAGATAGGTAATCATGTGGCTGAAAATCTAAATAATTATTCATATACAACAAAGAGACAAGTTTGTTGGATTAATTATTTAATTAATCATTTATAGATTTATAATAAATTACAACAACGATAGTTTGAAAAGTGAAATATTTTATTGTAAAAATAGACACTTGTTATAGTTTAGGGACATTTTTTTTTTTTTGTCTAAAATCACTCTTTCAAATTATTTTGTTCTTTCTTTTTATTTAAATAAATAATTTCTATACAAATTAAGTTATTTTTTGTATTTTATAAATGAGTTCGTCATTTAAATATAACGTTTTGTTCGTTGTTTTGGTTTTCCCATATTGATACAGTGTTCTCATAACCAAAGGTAATTATTGTTAGCTTGCCACCATTATTAGCATCCTCTTCATTATCAAAAGATTATCAAACTTTTGATTAATTTGGACAAATCAAATATAACGTATAGTTCATTTGAGTTTGAAATTATAACAATGATCTTTATCAGAAAAGATGTAAAGACTACCGAAACTCAATCTAAAAATATTAACGTGTTTTCAACCACGTGTGGAAAAAAAAATTATGATTGAATTATAAGATGTAAATCTTGATTCAAATTTCTTATCTTTAAAACGATGTCTTCTTTACTTATTAATGTTATATTACTTTTCTGTGATAAATAAATAAATAAATAAATAAAAAGAGAAAATATGATAATGTATAGGAGACATAATAAATTGGAATGGACGATTTAGACTTGAATTTACATACGTGGTACAGGTGGAATATGAATTGAGGCAAATATTATTTTTCTAAAAAAGTTTAGTATTTTGCTTAATATCATGTTTTCATAAAAGATATATTAGATGAAATCAATTGTTTTTTAATTAACAATTTAGCAGGATCAATAATATTATTTACATTCAAAACATGATCAATAAGATGAAATTATTTGTTATATCATTAATACACATTTATTAAAATTAATGTCACACCTCAATAACATATAAGATGTTAATCTGGCCGTATATTAATAACATTAAATTATTTCATATTCACTTAAAAATTTACATAAATAATCTATATCATATAAACTTTAAATCCATCAATCAGTTTTGTAAAATATATATCCGATAGTGTGTTGTCTATAACTACCCTTTTTTAGGAAGAAAAAATAGATTAATGTCTAGCAATGTCAATTATTAGATGGAACAATACTATAAATTCAACAATATACAATTTTCCCATCATAAGGGTTGAAAATAATGAATTTCCTTTGATAAAGAATTTCATTTTATTATCCTAAGACTTGTTAAAATGCCTATGAAAAAGTTATCATAAAGTGAACAAAATTTAATATACTTTCAAAAGTAACCAAAACAATTATAAACAATGATGATGCAAGTGATTGAGGCTGTGATCATCAACTCTCCCTTAAAACAACCAACATAGTGCGGTAATGAGTTCCTTAAGCATGTGGTCCTCGATTCGATCTCTGATACAGTTGACAGATAATTAGGTTCCTTAAGCATGTGGCCATGAGTTAGAAGATCCCTAATAACCAGTGTGTAAGGAAGAACATTTGTTAGGAGAGGTCAGCCTTCTAAATAAATCTCCGTACCTCGAACGATTAGTCTCTGACTTTCGACTGAAGAATACCTGGACAACCAGAAAAAAAAAAGTAACCAAAACAGTTATAGACAATGGTGATGCAAGTGATTGAGGCTGTGATCATTCAACTATTCTTTATTGTTGAAAGATCATCAAAAACTGTTTTCATATCAGGTCTCTCAGATGCTGGAAGAATGCATCTAAGAGCCACTTTTAGCATTTCATCAAGAATCCTCCTAGATGATTCTTCTCCATTGTGCTTATCCACAAGTGACTTTTCATAGCACTTGCTAATGTAATCTTCTCCAACAGAAACTATTTCTTCTGATTTTATTCCTGTTAGGAGCTCTAACAACACAACTCCAAATGCATAGACATCACTCTTCAAAGAAGGGCATGGTTTGGTTGATCTAGCGAACTCGGGCGGTCGGTAACCGAGTGCGCCGGCATTCAGAACTTGCTCAGAAGTACCTGCGGCAGTAAGTATTCGGTGCAGGCTATAGTCAGTGAGCAAGACATTTCTGTTGGGAGTTTCTATAAGAATGTTTGTGGATTTGAGATTGCCATGAGGTATGGTTTTCTCGGCGTGTAGGAAAAGAAGACATCGAGCCGTTTCTACGGCTACCCTGAGCCTTTCATCAAGAGACAACGGATGGAGATTTCTTTTATCAGCCTCTGTAGAAAAAAATTGAAATAACTAAATAAAGTTGATTCCATGAAGTTGTAATGTACAATATACAAGTTAATAAGGTCTTATAATTAAGTTCATTAATCTCTAAGTTAATGAATACCAAAATAACTTTTTTCATAATAATCCGTACCAAACAAGCCATAAAAGGCTTAGATTTTAAGTTGCAAACCAATGTGAAGTCATAATAATCTTACCATGCAGATAAATCTCCAAAGAATGTGCATTCATGTAATTTGATATAATCAATCTCTCATGCTCCTTTGGCCCTAAATAGCAACCAAGAAAAGAAACCAAGCTTGGATGCTTAATTGTTCCAAGTTTCTTCATTTCTCTAGCCAACTCCTTTTTCCCTTTAGTTATTCCTTCTCTTAACCATTTGACAGCCAATACATGACCAGATTCAAGTGTAGCTTTGTAGAGTGTTCCATGACAACTCCTTCCAACAACTTCGGCCGGAGCGAGTGAAAGTTCTTCTGGAGTTAGTATCAACGATCCATCAAATAGATGCAAGTCCCCCACCAGTTTATCTGGTGAGGATACTTTGAGGGAGCCGCTAGGATTCTCGAATTGATGGCTTGTAGAAGATGAAGGATTCGACATCGGAGAAGAAGTTCCTTCCTCATTCTTAACAAACTCAAGATCTTTAAGCTCCTTTAAAGTTGAATGAATGTTTTCGGAATCGTCCAAAGGTGGTAATGATTCCACATTTCTTTTAGACTCTTCTCTCTTTGATGGAGAAGCATTCTTATCTATAATGTCATCACTTGTTGCATCTTGTTTTGAAGTTCCTTCTTTTTTCTGATGAATCCTATAACAAACCATAGCACTAATAATAGCTATCACAAAAGAAAAAGTAACCAAACATGTAATCAAGACACTCCTAGTGAAGGTTTTCTTATGTGATCCATGTTCCTTCAAATCTATGTTGGAAGAATCTTTTGGTGATGATAATTGAGAATTTGGAAATATCAGCATAGTATTTCCTGGATGAAATGCTGATTCAGGAAACTGCAATAAGTTATCAGGTACAACACCAGAAAAATTATTAAAGGACACATTGAATCCTCTTAATGCATCTGGAAGATCATTAGGAATAGTACCTTCCAATTTGTTGTTACATAGATTGAGATATGACAAATTATGAAGCTCCTTCATGTTTGAAGAAAGATTTCCACTCAAGGTGTTGTGTGAAAGATCAAGAGATGTCAGACTAAAATCTTCGTCCGAAACCGATGGATTATTATTTGGAAGTTGAAAAGGAATCGGTCCAGAAAACTTATTGTTTGAGAGATTAAGAGTAGTCAATTTGGTTGAGGCGAAAAGGGTTGGTAAAAGGAATCCAGAAAGCTGGTTGAGACTAAGATCGATAACTTTTAGCTCCGGATAGGTTCCCAACACCGGCGGAAGAAATCCCTCCAATGAGTTATTGGATACATTAAGTGAAGTTAACCTTAAAAATTGCGAAGTTTCGTTCGGAAGCGTTCCGGACAATGAGTTTGAACTTAACTGAATAAGTTCCACATAGTTACCCCAATATTTGATCCTTGACAAATTTCCTGACAGCATGTTATTGCTCAAATCAATGATGGCACAATGGCCTACCTTGAGAGGTAATGGTCCTGAAAATTTGTTTGAAGATATATTAAGCTTCCTTAGAGTCATCGAGGTGATGCTTCCAATAGGACCTGCAAGGAAAGTTCAAATTGTAAAAGGTGTAAGAGAAAAGTAAGCATGAACTTTTAGAATAACTTTTAACTCATGTCATATGATTTTATGAAATAATAATGACTAAAATTGATGATGAATAAGTAATGTTGAATAACTGTGGGACTGTTTCCAACTGCAGAATAGATTGTTTGCAGCATACTTCTGGAGAGATTTTAAAAGCACTTTTCATGCAAAGTATCTACCAGCTTTGCCAATGATTAATCCCTGCCAAGAAACCTGACTGACCATCTTTAGTAGGGTCTCCCCTCTCAACCACGTTTTTTCCATCCACAAGGCTTGAACCCAAAATCTTGGTTAAGAAATCCGAGTCCATTTCCACTCAGGATCCCTTAAGCAAGATATCGACAAATGGGATCTGAAGAAATAATAAATATGATTACAATTTAGACAGAAAACACAGAAATAAGGTACCTTCAAGCTTGTTTTGACTAAGATCAAGTTCAGACAACATCATAGAACTTTCCTTCAATAAAGTTTCTGGCAATGAACCTGTCAACTGATTGCATGAAAGTCGAAGAATCCTTAGCGATACGACAAACGCAAAGGAAGGTATATTACCAACTAGCTGATTATTACTAGCATCAAACACCTCTAAATTGTCAAGGTATGGCATACCATCATGAGCAAATAGTTCACCAGTCAAAGAATTGTAACTAACATTTAAATATCGAATCGAGAAGAGAAAAGAGACATCTCCAAGTCCCAAATCCAGTGTACCAGAAAACTTGTTGCTGCTTAAGTCAACATGTAAAACATTTCCCATCTGATAAAAGATGTTCATAATATCACCAGAAAAGCTATTACTGTGAAAATCTAAATACTTCAACTGCTCAAGTTTGCGAAACACGGCCGGAATAGTGCTACTAAATTCATTTGAAGAAAGATTCAGATACACTAAGTTACGTGATTCGACAAAAGTAGATGGAAACAACCCGTTAAACTTGTTGAGAGACAAATCGAGAAATTTAAGCGATTTCATTGGACTAATATGTAACATACTTCCTGTGAAATTGTTGTTTACAATTGACAAGTTGTGAAGCATTGTAAGGCCACTAATTGCAATGAAATTAAACTCTCCAACCAAACCAGCATTGTCAAGAGTGATGGATATAACATTTCCTTCACTGCATAATATTCCATACCAATTCTGAGGACAACCATTAGATTCTAATGACTTGGAATCCCAAGACTTAAGAACTAATCCATAAGGGTCATGCTGAATACCCTTCTTGAGTTCAAGAAGTGCATCAGTATCTGAATTCCCTAATGCAATATCCACCACCAACAACACCATCAACCACATAGCCTGCATGCCTTTCCTTGTTGCTGCTCCTAACCAAAACATCATCAACAACAACACAAACATTTATTACTTTTTACTTTATTTAAAGGCAAATGTTAGTGGTTAGTTTCTTAAGGGGAAGGGGAATTTGTTAGCAACATTGATCGAACCTTGAATTACTTTCTCAACACTTCTTCAACGCTTCAACCCATACCACTAGACTACACCTTTGAGAACACAGGCATATCCTACTATCCTACTATGAGGGGACATACACAATGGTAGCGAAAGTGAATGTACAAGTGTACACCAAAAGTTTGAAGGCACAGTATTAGTTTCAGTACCGAATTTTATTTTTTTGACCCACAAGTCTCGCCATACCGGAAGCAATCTTGTTCGAGGACGAGGAGTCATCAGACACTAAATGTGAGTACCTCTCCTACTAGGGATTAAAACTCGAATAGTGGTTTGCCACATTGTGAGAGCCCTCCATTGAGCTCAACCCTACAAAATCGACTTGTAAGATGAAGAGTGTCTCCCACTTATAAACTCATTTTCAGACCATATCTCCTCAAATGTATGACTCTCATTGCACACCCTCACACCAAGGATTAGACATCTGAAGCGTGACTCGAGTGACCCGATAATCGATGACCCAACATATCTTAGGTAAGCTCTTAAACCATCTCAACCCCTTGTGCTATACCTAACTACCTTTCATTTAGTTTCATGACTCATAATTGCATAATAATGTCATTAATGTGCATTTACATAAAAAAAGTAAAAAAAATGTCATCAATGCAGCTAGAAATATCAATTTTTGTTTCCAAAATTACAAATCTCAAAGTCAAAAAAAAAAAAAAAAACTCAAAGTGTTTACTGGTATGAACTAGCAATAACCAAATTCATATAGCTGACTATGCTCATTACTAACAAGAATTATTATGAAATATGAAACAAGAAATCTACACATAGAAAAAGCTTACTAAAAAATCATAACAATACAACAGAAAAATGAAAAATAACTAGACATTGTTATGGTACCTCTTAATTCAGAAGCATTACATATGAACAAATGAGGGATATACTTTACAAGTATGATAGTGATGAGTAGAACAAGAAACTCAGTATCTGCTGAATAATTAAAAAAAAAAGAGCTTATGAGTAGAAAAGTGTGGTTGTGAATCTGAAGAAGCAAGTGAGAATTGTAGAATGCAGTGTGAGAGAAGTGTTGAAATAAGCTACAAGTAGAAATTGAAGTAGAAGGAAATAGAGTGATAAAAGAAGAAGAAGAAGAAGAAGAAGAAGAAGAAGGGTAATGGAGAGACCATAACTGAGAAGTATGGTAGGTGGGGTGTGTTTTATTTTATCACATTTATTTATTATTACCTTACCACCAAAAAATAATACTACCTTTGAGAGTACAAAAAAAAATGCATAAAATTAATTTTCACTTGTGTAAGTTTTCCAATAAAATGAATTGTGTATGTGAAATTAAGATTTTTATCAATGACTATGTTTTTGCAATTTACAATTTAGAGCTTTGATATTTTTTGAGTGAAATTTCATCGGAACTTGAGAAAGACAGGTCAAACATATATCTAAACGTGTTATTAAAACATGATTTTTTTAGTCTCAAATTAATTATTACATAAATATATATCTAAAGATAAATAAAATTATATTCAATTTTGTTTTTCACCTTTTATAAAGTTTATTTTTAGCTTATAAAAAATTAGTTAAAAATAATAATATTTACAATAAATTAAATTTATTTAAATTAATTATTATACCAGTTAGCCATACACAAATCAAATTAAAAAAAAAA
>JBBPBP010009778.1:43064544-43080431 GCA_037974735.1 Cicer chorassanicum
TATATATATATATATATATATATATATATATATTTAAATTTGTAGAAAACATCAAAACAAGGCAAATTCAACTCACTAAAACTGAAAATTAATGATGAATCTAAACAAAATTAAAATTTCATTTTGATAGCTTAACACAACAAAATGTCTACAAATGTGACAAAATTAAAGTGACTGAAATACTCACGTCTTTAAATTGATGACCAAATCATTGAACAAATTTGTAATAAATTGAAGTTGATCTTTTAATTTAAACAAAACAAACACCACAACAAAATAATATCGCATTAAGATAACGAACAAAATAATGTGGCACTCATACAATAAAATTACAGACAAAAGCAAAAAATTAAATTAAATCTGTATATGTAAAAATAACTTATTTAAAGAGAAAAAAAGGACAAAAATTATTATTTTTTTAAAAAAAATGACTCCAAACAACTCATTTTTGTAAAAACTATTGGGCGATGTAGAAATCACTTGTTTAAAGAGTTGAGTAGAGGAAGGTTGACAAAGAGACAGCAGTTAGGTTTTTGGGTTGACAAATAAATTTTTCTGTAGCATCTTAGGTGCATATAAGCTTACTAGGTGCATAATTTTGTCACTAAAAATAACCTTTATTAGAAAAACAATATTAGCTATAAATATAAGCATACTAGGTGCATAATTTTTTTTTTACAAAATAATCTACCTAATTAATTGGGCTACCTGTTTGTTGTCTTCATTTAATTAAATTAATTAAAGAGCAATTTCAGAAATGATTAAACTTAGGCATAATTCCTATAACCCCCTCTACATATATTTTAAAGGATACAATTTGTGACATTATCTCTCGTTTTTTTTAGTAAGAACCGAAGGAACAGTTTATTGCTAACAATAGCTACGTTTTTTCCTTTCAAAAAATTAATATACGAAATAAATAAAATTAGATTTACTATCTAATTTTTTACTTTGAAATGAGCATATAACAAGGGACAAAAGGTAATATGAAAAAAATTGGTAGAGATTGACAATATGTGATGCAAGTGATTATTTGTTTGGGTTCTTTAACCATATTTATAAGTTTAAATTCTAGTGATGAGAATCGAATTGTATGCATTAGGAGATATATTACTCTTATTTTTTGTCTTAAGCCAATAATTTTTTAGATAAATGAATTATGGTAATATAGAGTACTTTTAGACGTGAAGATAAAAATTGATTAAAAATTGTTCTGATCATGGTTTGAACTCAATTAATATATATACATAATTATGTAATTATTTTACAAAGTAAAATTTTCTAAAAATTATAATGATTTTTTAAGATTAAGAATGATTAATAATTATATTTATTGTTTATTATATCACAATTATTAAATATTTAAAACCTAAATAAACAGCCTCAATTATCTTACGACAAAACACAATGATTAGGAATTTGCTGTCAAAGAAGAAGGATGATTAGGAACTTGTCTAGTACTTCTATCTAATTAAAAACTCCTCAATCATACACACACATATATAAGTTAGGATTAGTTCCTCAAAATTGACATATTTTATATTTTTTTGAAGTATTTTCTAAAGCGAATAATTTATTTTAAAAAATAAAACCAATCATTATTTGATGATTAAATGAATAGTAGATATTATGTATAAATATAGATATTATGTATAAATATATAATCAATTATGAGTTTATAATTATACATGTCAATTTTTACAAGTCCATTATTTATTGGGTCCAACTCACATAATAGAGGGGGCAAATAATTTCATGACTAAAAATGCCTCACTAAAGGAAGCTCTGAAAATAAATAAATAAAGTCACAAAATCTCATGGGATCTGTGAACCCACTTTTTCAACCTTAATTTTTAAATAACTTTTTTCCAAAATCATTTTTTCCAAATTATAAAAAAAAAATCAAATTTTTCCTAATTTTTTTAAAAAATAAATTACGTATAACAAAGTTCTATAAAAAATTTAATTTTTTTTCAAAAATATATTTTCGATATTTCTTGAGATTTTTTTTAACTGATTTGTTTTTAAATCTCAATTCACTGAAAAAAAGGAGTCAAGTCCTTCACTTAAGCCAACACAAAAATATAATTTTTTGATCAGGATTTAAAAATAATTTTTCTTAACAAGGGACTTTCCAGATATTATATCATACAAAAATTAAATTATATGAAATTAATCAAATATGCACACGAACTATACTTGTATGGTTGATTACTTGATTTTGATTTTGATTTTGATTTTGGAGAAGACTCGAATAGAGCAAAACCTTTTAAAAAAGGTTAAAGACAAACTTTCAAATGTCTCTCTAACTAATGTCTATATAGAAGGGACGAAACATATTGGGTGAGAGTAAGATATATATCTAACTTATTTCATCAAAAAGAGAAAGATATATCTAACTTAGATACAAGATATTAGAGACTAAAGCCTTTTTATTACAGACTGATTCAATTTGTCTATGCCTCTTAATAATAAAAATAAAGAGGATAAAGAAAATGTATGTCATTTTAAAATTATTTTACATTGACTATTAATTACAATTTGTCATGACAATAATCAATTAAATAGTTATTTTTGATGTAAAAAATGTCCAATATAATATGACAAAGATTCGAACTTGGGACATAATATTCGGTCTAACAATATCAACATTTGTGAGTTAAATTGGACTTTACGAATTATTTCTTCTTTTCTCTACACTATTATTACAAATATAAAAAAAAAAAATAGTGCATACTATTTTAGAATTCATAACTATATAGTGTAAGTGCAAAATTTTATACAAATAAAAATGAACTATTGTGCTCTCATAAAAAATAGATGATTGTGCAAGTAAATTAAGAATGTTAAAGTAATATATATGTGTTTGTGTGGGTAATGAAGATTGATTTTACAGGAAACATCTTTATATGTTTTATCTTAAAACAATATTTAAAAATTATTTGAAATTAATAACAATCGACGACACATATTAGAAGTATAATTTAATAGTCCTTCTGATATTTACAACTGAAACAATAACTCAATTGACGTTAGTTAAATAAAAATAAGAAACAACAAATTATATGATCACTTTATTTGGAATAGAGTGCGGGGGAAAAAAGAGGTTGGATAGAATGCTTATTAATATGCAGTGGTGTCTAGCTTTTCCTAAGGCAATCATTTTTCATCTGCCTCGCTACAAGTCCGATCACATAGTTATTGTGGCATGTTTGGATCGATTGCAGTCCCCCGACAAGCATAGAAGACCATTTAGGTTCTTAGCTTTATGGACTACTCATGAAGATTTTTCTAGGTTCATGGCGCAAGCTTGGAACCCTCACAACAAATTCTATGATCAACTTCTCTTCTTCAAGCAAGCTTTGGATGTCTGGAACAACAATGTGTTTCCGCAATATCTTTAAACAAAAACGTTTCCTTCTTCGTCAGTTGGAGCATGTTAGTAATAAAATTGATTACTCCCATAGTGAGCTCTTTGTGTAGGAGCAACATCTTTGAAAGAAGTATAAGCAAATTCTCCATTAAGAGGAAATTTTATGATTTTAGAAGTCTCGTGCCAAGTAGCTTGCTCACGAAGATAAAAATACAAGTTATTTCCAGGGAGTCACATCAAAATTCAGGTCGCATGATGGATATTGTGAAGGATCCTATCTCTAATATTGAAATCTGAAAAAATATGGCGAACTTCGTTAATGAAGGGGTATGTGGAACTTACAGTCTATTACATCATTGATTCTGATCGAGGCAATTGAACACATTTGTGATATACATGTCCCTCGTTTGTCTACGATTAAGGATTTGGTTATTCGAATTGAGTATCTTAATAGGTCATTTTCCTCTAAAGGAGCCTATTTTGCAATAAAAGACTTGAACTATAGAGGGATGGAAGATAAGTTTTGATGGATTTGGAAGTGGTTTGGTCCTGAATGTTTGAGATGTTTCATGTGGAAAGTTGCTCGTGGTTGTTTGTTCACACACACACACAACAGGTTCGCCGTCACATGCCCAGTAATAACCTATGTACGATTTGTGGCAATGCTAACGAGTCGATCCTTCATATCTTGTGTGATTGTCAATTTGTGTCAAAGGTTAGGCATTATGTGTTTTATGTTAATTTGACAAATGAGTTTTTTACTGTAGATCTGAATATCTTGAATAACTTGAAGAGTGTTTATGTGGAGAGTGCATAGACTATAGCATCCTTTTTATTGTAGTGTTAGACAATGTGTGGAAGGCTCAAAATAAGTTGATTTTTTTTAATATTGTTCCCACCGCAAGAAGCATCACCACAAAAGCCACGTACCAAGCGACGACGATATCAAATACACAACTAAATCATGCGCCTCTTGTAGGTGTGTCGGCTCCTTCTCAACGTTGGTTTGTTTGGCATTATCCAAAGGATGGTTGAGTGGCTCTTAATGGAGATAGTGCAATCTGAAACCTAAATGGAATGACAGTTTGTGGAGGCGTGGTTCGTGATCACACAGGTGCTTGTATTTTGGCTATTCTCATGCTTTAGGGGTGTGCACGATATCAATGAGATAACTTTAGGTAATTTATAATGGGGTTGAAGCTAGCCTTTATTAGAGGCTTCAGAAACATTGATACATATCATATTCTCAAGTAACAGTGACCTTAATTCTAAAGAATTGTACTCATTGACATTTATGTTATGGTGTTGTTACTCGTATAAAGGAGATGTTTGCACAATTGGATCACTTTAAACTATCTCATGTCCTTCGTGAAGTCAATCAAGTGACAAATACTTTTTCTAAATACAATCTTTCATCTTCTCAGATCGATCATGTTTTTGCTACAATTCCTGATTTCTCCTCCCTCGTCGTGTTAGCCGATAGGAGTTTGGCTGCTTTTATCTAGAGGCTTTTAGTTTCGTTTTCTTTCAATTTCTCCCTCTTATTCACAAAAAAAAAAAAAGAAAAGAAAAAAAATTATGTTTCCCTCAAAATTCAATTCATTTAATCAATATCAATCAAATCATAATCTCAACTATAAAAATTATAAGAATCAATAATATATATATTTTTAAATATTAATAATTATTGTTAAAATTTCGAATATATTTTAAACACTACCGTGTTAGAATTTGCCGTGTAGTGACTACTATACTATTGGAAAGTTTTAATCTTAAAAAGAAAAAGTCAAATACTCAATATATTTAATTAATAAAAACCGAGCATTAAGTTAATTTGACCCTGAATTTTGTAAAGAAGGTTAAGGATTTGATAGATGAGAAGAAGAGAGATTTGATATTTAACGCATTACAAAGTGGAATACCACTTTCCCTTTCTCAAAAGTGGAACACAGATTTGTGCTTCTCTCAAATCCCATCAATATATTATTATTATCAAATGGTAAATCTTTTCCCTTCTCATTATCATCATGTTTAAAAGAATATTTCTATTCAATCTTTTTTATTTCCCCATCATTCAAATTTACATTTTTTAAAATATTCATCTCATTCCTTCCAATGTACCTAACCTCACTTGAGGTCACAATTTGTAATACTAACCTAATTAAAAAATTATACCATTGGCTTGTAGTGATAGATCATATATGGTTAGGTATCTTCTTTGTTTTGGTGTTTTTTTTTTCAGAAAAAAAAAAAACATATATGATCATGTTATTTTAATATCAAATTTAAACGTCTTATATAATATTAAAATCATATATATCATGTTATTTGAATACCACGAAAACAAATTGTTCTCTAATGTCCTATTTTGATGTGGAAACATGGTTTTTTGATCATATGTATGAGTATGTGTTTATTATAAATTGAACTTGTGACTTTAAAATTGATGAATTATTTTTATTGTAGATTCACTTTGTGCTTCTGATTAGTAGACAAGGAAAAGTGAGGCTCACAAAATGGTATTCACCATATTCTCAAAAGGAAAGATCCAAGGTACCTGTCCTATTAATTCAAATATAAAATGTTTATTTTAATATCATTGTAATTGAAATTGGATAAGAGATCACATGGGATATTGCTTTGTCACCGAAAGTGCATTTTTTGTTTTTTGGGTCCAATAAATAATGCAACTTGAATCACATGAATCAGCATAAACAATGATTTTGGCAATAGAGGAGAGACTGAAAGAAAAATATATATTGAATTAATCACTTTTAAACGACAATGAATACGAAATTTTGTTCTTATAACATGGTTATAAAAAATAAAGTCAGTTGAATATATTGCTTTCCTTGTGACATGACAAATGTGTATATTAACTATATTGCTTAAGCTGTTTTTTGTTCTGTTTTCTTGTTGATCTTTTGGAGGTAATTAGAGAGTTAAGTGGCCTAGTTATCTCTCGAGGCCCAAAGCTATGCAACTTTGTGGAATGGAGAGGACTCAAAGTTGTTTATAAAAGGTTTGTGTCAATCAAGACTAATTAACAATTTTGTTGCTTTCTTTAATATTAATACAAATACATCATTGAATTAATCAAATAGTTGGACTCAACTCAGTTTCAATATAGAACGAAACATTCAAAAAAAAAATTAAATTCGAACGCAAACTGAAACAATCATTAACTAAAACTCCCTAACCTTCGAGATAAATTTTAGATTATCAGACTTCTTGTCCTGCAAACTGAACGGTTAAAACAAAAAAAAAATACATTATTGAACTATAAGTAACATTGAGTCTCTTTGTTTTGTTTTCTTGTTTAGATATGCTAGTCTTTACTTTTGCATCTGCAATGATCAAGAAGACAATGAATTGGAGACTCTCTCCATTATTCATCACTATGTTGAGACATTGGATCGCTATTTTGGAAGTGTGAGTATATATCATTATGAAATGTTGTTGAATTCTTTGAAGTTCTAAATAAATTGTCTACAAATTTTAGAGGCTGATTTTGTTTCTTTAATCCTTGTCAGGTTTGTGAGCTAGATTTAATCTTTAATTTCCATAAGGTAATAATACATCTTTAATTGTTACTAAACTTTGAGGTTAACCAGTGTATTTGTCTTTTATATGATGTTTTATACGTAAGAATGCTAATTATTTAATTTAATAAAAGAAAAGTAACACTGCAATTTACTCTTTAGTGTTTATCTTGTATCAATAATTAAAGTTAATGTTTATGTTAATTATCAGGCATATTTCATATTGGATGAAGTTTTGCTAGCTGGAATGATGCAAGAGACAAGCAAGAGAACAACTCTAAGACTCATAGCTGCACAGGTATGATTACAAATTAGTCCTTCCACACTCTTCCTCAAATGTGTTTTTATTACTTTGTGTTTGATGAAAATTTGATATTATGTTACCTTGTTTTTCACAAAAAAAAATTGATCTTATGGTATGTATTGTAGGAGGAATTAGTGGAAGCTGCCAAAGAAGAGGCCAGGTCATTGAGTAATATAATTGCACAGGCCACCAAATAAGAAGAGCTTCTTTCATTTTTTATAAGAAATTGTTCTATATAAATCATAAAAAAAAAAAAAAAAAAGACTTTATAATAAATGATTTTGTTACACATTTGATTTTTAATTGTACCATAAGGTGCAAATTAACTCATGGTACCGATTTAGTGAAATAAGACTTTATTATTCTTGTATAGATTGAAATTATTTTTGTGTTATGAAAGTGTCGGTATATCTATGTCAAATATTAATTTATTGTTGAAATCTAAGTGGTTGATGTACAATGTGTGTGATTCACATAAATTTTAGAGTATCAAGTTAAATTCTTATTAAAAAATAAACTCATTAGACGAAAAAATTATCTCCTTATTTTTTTCATTCCTATAAATTAAATTTGAAAACTTTATTCAAAGGAAATCAAACTTCATACCACTTGTATATCTTTAAAAAGTTATTATTTTCTACCTTTATTTTTTTTTATATGAGTTTATGGCTGCTTTCAAATTCAATTGTCTATTGGGCCTACACATCAACATTGTCTGTTGGGCTTGCTTGCAAAGCGGCCCATTTAGCTTGCTCTAGAAATTCCATTGACAAAAAAGAAAGCTTGCTCTAGGAATTCTAAATGTAGCTATATGAAGGTTTTTCATAGCATGATTGGTTATGGGTCCTTTGTCTTAGTATCACGATGGCTCAACAAATGAATCTACAAAGAGTTATCTTTAAAATAGGCTCGATGATCATTGTTAATATAGGGAACGTTGGATGTTTTTTCAATGCTTTT
This sequence comes from Cicer chorassanicum, assembly GCA_037974735.1. Lineage (NCBI taxonomy): Eukaryota > Viridiplantae > Streptophyta > Magnoliopsida > Fabales > Fabaceae > Cicer > Cicer chorassanicum. The sequence continues at coordinate 43,072,724 of JBBPBP010009778.1, forward strand.
ATCCAACCATTTTTCCAAGCAGTCATATCTCTCCTTTTGTCACTTTGAGTTAGAGATGTCAATAAAACTTCAAAATCTCAAGTTTCCTTTCAAAAATTTCATACTAAGCCATTAATATTAGGCACCATATTAAAATGAATTTTCTAAGACCCCGATCCATTATTTCATTATTTTTTGTGGGCTTTAATTGAGGGGGTTCTAGGAACTTATGGGCCCAATATTTTGTTAATTGAGTTATTTTTTTTGAAAATTTTTTTATATTTATTTTCTCGAAAAAATTTCTCAAGAAAATCTAAAATATTTATTTCTCGGAATACTTGTAAACAATTTTTTTCTCGAAAAGTTGTGATCAAAATCAAAAAATTATTTTTCTTGAAAAAATCGTTTTTTTTTCTCGAATCAAAAAAATTTCGAGAAAAAATAAATAAAAAATTGTAAATCTTTATCAGAAAAAAAGAAATCAAAATTTCTTTATCGAAAAATGTTTGAGAAAAAAATTGATTTTTTTTTTAAAAAGTGGGCCCATAGGCCCACCTAAGCCCACAAAAATTTTAGGAGTTTTTAGTTTTGAGGCCTTTCAAACTATGAAATTTTGTTCTTCTTTAGTGATTTTTTTTTTTTTTTAGGTTTCCTTCCACATGCTTAATAAACTCATGATCTCATCACTAAATATGTCTAAAATTATTCTTGAGTTAGTAAGAGAGAGAAATAGATGATATTTTAATTACTTCCTTTGAATAAAAATATTGTTTTGAAAAATAACTAATGCACATTGTGATTTGAACATGGTCTTATAAAAAAGGGACAAAAAAATCAACAATATACTCTTATATTTTGCATAGGATTTAGTATTTTCTAAGAGTATATTTGAGAGTTGGACCATAGAAGGGAGAACTTTTGAGAGTGAAGTCCATATTTTCCTATAAATGAGATGTGAAAAAAAATAACATATAAAAATTATATAACAATTTTAATTATTTTAAAAAAATATTTTATAAACTTAATTTAAAAAGAAAAAATAAGTTATACACTCCAAAACTTACCCTAAAGGAAACGGAATTTTACATGCCTTATGTGATGATAAAGTATTTGATTTAGATTAAACAATACAACAATATATAAACAAAAATCTGTCAGAAGTGGGATTTGAACCCACGCCCTCTCTCGAAGACCAGAACTTGAGTCTGGCGCCTTAGACCACTCGGCCATCCTGACTGTTTTGTTTATAATTTGCATCTTAACGTTATATTCTTCTACAATATCAATGCATAACCCAAAATATAACGTCACGTGATGTTGAAAAATTTGTATACCCGTCGCTTTTACTTTAACATAGATATAACCCCCAGCAAAAATGCTCATAAAAGAATAATATGATTATGCGCCATTTGATCGAAAATGGGGAGCAGGTAGGAGTGGGGAGGACTCAAATATTTACTATATATGTAGCCAATTTTTTTAATCACTTCATAACCAAATGAAATTATTTATAACCGAACCATATTTAATATTATTAAACTTTTTTTTTCACTTCTCAAGTCTTCTAAAAAAAACACCCAAATTTTGTCTAAATTGACTAATCTAAATATTTTTTTTTTATATATTTGAGAATATTGAAAATGGAAGAAGAAACACCCTTAATATTAATAATAACCATTGGAAGAAACCATGTACATCCATCCAAAACCGTCCAGGCCCACCAGAAAGAAAATTCAGTGACTAGTCAACAACCAGAAACACTAAAAAGGATAAGAAATTCCTGCAACATTAAACAACAAAACAAAGAGCATGTGATGACAAATGGTTGTTGCCGGTAGGTGATAAACAGTGAGATCTTGTTATTAGAATTTGTGAGTAGCTATCCTTTTCTTCATCGAGATAATTGACCTCATATTTGAGGGTTTGACTTGAAAATGATACAACACTATTTAAAAATTTTGAGCTTTTTAATCAAGTTAAATATTGAGCTTCTTAATCCAGTAACTGCATGTAATCCAATAATCTTAACTCCCTATGCTGGTCTTAAAATTTTCATTGCATCCTAAGACTCATAATTGCCATTAAAAAGCTAATAAACTGAAGTAGTACAAGAGACAGTTCCTAATAAGTTGCATTGCCATTGACAAAGAAATAATAACAGGGCTTGCAAGAGGAACTAACAAACAGCATTACTACTGCGTCACAAATATTTTATCAGTGACCAAGTTGTTTTCTTTTCTAGTATTTTACATCAATAGATAGATACTCTCAAGTAGTAAACTTCAGTGGAAAATCATAATACTGTTACAAATCCCAATGCTCTTCAGTATGTAAATTTACATATACACCACACCCCATTACACTATGACGTAACACACCAATTTTGGAATACACATATATAGTTCAACAGTGTTGATTGATATCCTACAGCATCATGTTATTCATGAGCAGTTCGTGTCGTAACTTACGAGTCCCAACAACTCTGGACCTTCCAGACGAGGGTTATTCTCAAAGCTGCAACAATGAAACAAAACAATGTTATTCAATATGAGTAATGGGAGGGGAAAAAGACACCCAGCTAGCATAATTGGCAATAGCAATGAAGATTGTCATCACACAAACAGCAATCAATTACAACACCCAGAGTTTACTACATTTCATGAATAGGATGGAAGACTCCCACAACATCTTGATCGGTAAGCAACTAAAAGTGCGACAGAGTAATAGATATAACAGCATGTGGCAAACAAGGGTCACATGACAAAAATAACCCCCCTCCCGCCAAAATAACAAAAATAAAGGAAGAAACTGACATTAAAAACAGGTGCAAGAGAGAAGAAAAAATAGTAGAGCAGTAGCCAACAAGAAAGTGATACACAGAGTAAGAAGAAAACCGTATGCTGAGAATCAAAATAGATAAGAATTACAAGAAATTTGGGGACCTACTTATTCAATGGAATGTGCTCGAATGGCCCAGAGGTAGGAATTGTACCGCATAAGTCATTGTCGGAGACATCCCTGGAGATAAAGTAAATGTTTAGGCTTCTTTGAAAGCACACATACTCATAATACCATTACCACCACGTAATTTTATCAACATATGAAGAGAAATGTGACTTACACTACTTTAAGGCTTGGAATAGCAATGAGTTCCCTAGGGATTGGGCCAGTTAGTCGATTGTCATTAAGTCGTCTGCAAAAAAAGAAAGAAACACGCTGAATAATTTATGCCAAAAAATAATAATCAAAAGCTTCGTCAGTGAGCAATGTGGTAACTGGTAAGTTATGCCAAATATTGAAAGACCAACAGCTTCCAACACTTCAAAACGTAATTACTAGGAGCCATGCATTTGGTTATATAAATTACAGACTCTTGGAGGGACAAAAGCTAGGTAAAATAATTTGAATAACCTGAAACAAGCATAAGGTTTTATAAGTGGTTTATTCACGGATTTTGAGCTGTGCTTAGGTTCATTGAATTTTTAGATGAAGGCTTTTTTCATATAATAATCGGAACTTTTTTAAGTCTTTCAGCTAGTATAAACTGAATCACACTACTAAATGTTCGAACTTGGAACTATGACAATATCAATTTAATCAGAACCAAATGTGCTGAATGCCTAACTTGTGTTTGCCAGCGGCCAGAGCTACATCCAGGAAGAACATTGTTCAGTTGTTCTACCTTTTGCATGGATGAATGAGATTGAATGATCAAAAATTTTCTTAAACTTACGGATCAGGACATTCAATTATATTTTAGCTCTTCAAATCTTATTCTCAACAATATATGCACTAATATGTATGTTCATGCAGCAGCGGACATATGTTAACTTTTATTTAACCAACACTTGGTCTTGGTGCTTTTCTAATTAAAGGCTATAATGATGGTCAACATTCAATTTACAGCTAAACCACTAAACTTTCCATGCTATTTGTTATCAAGTATCTATAATTTGATGGGAGTTCTATTAAGCTCCCACCATGGCAGAGTCCGAGAAAGAGTTGGACCCATTGGGGATCTATTGCAGACAACCTCTGAAAGAGACTTATTAAGCATTCAAAACCATAAACCTCTAAGTCACACTGCAGCAACTCTGACCATTACGCCAAATTTCCCCATTATTTAGGTGAGAGTGAGTGGGTAAAATATGGACGCTGTTCATTTCGAATATACAGCCATGATTCAGCTGTCTTAATATCAAACATATGCCCTAGAACTTTAAATAATGTGTCCTAAACCCACAATTGATGATGCTAAAACTTTATAAATAAAAAGCAAAACCAAAAAACTTAAAGTCCACAACAAGTTGCAAATCATAGGTTCCTCAATTTGTCCTGCAACAATCAAAGCCTTGTAAGCAACTCATGTGAAGGGAAAGGGAAAGCAAATGACATGGCACAGTGTTGTCATGCCTAAAATATGTAACAATGAACTATAACTATTAACCAGACTTACAAAAAAACAAGATTCTTCAATTTTCCCAATGAAGGTGGGACAGTTCCAGATATGTTGTTGTTATACAAGTCCAAGCTAACAAGACTCTTCAGGTTTCCAAGCTCTGGAGGAATAGTACCTTGAATGTTGTTTTTGTACAGCTCACTACATCCAACAAAAAGAGAACCATAGTTAACACTAACGAATATGAAACAATTCACAAGACGAGGAGGGCCACAACACAACAATATGTTAATAGGTTGATTGTTTTAGTAATACTACAATCACATTCAACATATATGGAATCAAAATCTCAGCAAAAATACTAAGAATAAGATTAGATTACATACAGGTACTGCAGATGCTCTAGCTTCCCGAGTTCAGGTACCAAATGTCCAGATAGATTAGAATTACCAAGATCCCTGTAGAAGTATTATAAGATGATCACCACCATAAAAGTTAAGAGAAGAGTATTATTAGTGCAAACAAAGGCATCTAAATTAAATTACATTAAAGCTTTCCATAAAATAACGATATCGTTTACATTTTACAACATGAACATGGATAATTCGAGCATTAAACAAGATAGGGGGAGTATATTTAATTTAAAATAAATAAAAAATAGAAAGAAAAAAAAAACTTCAGATAGCAAATAATTACATAAAAACATTGTGTGGAGCGAATTATGTTGTTTGTTTCATTAAAAGCTTTTTATGACAAATTATATAAAACAAATCAAAACAAACCAATCCAACATTAAGGGGTCAATCTCGTACTCCTAAAACCCTCAATTTCCGAAAGCAATTGACAAATTTAGAAGGAAAAAAAAACATTTAAACAATCACCAAAGATAGCTGCTATTAACCCATTTTCACTGATCATCATTAACAAAACTCCCAAAATTTAATTATTGACGCCCTAAAAAAAGCACCAAACTCAAAGCTGAGTAAACACATAATAATAAGACACACAATAAACATTTAAAAAAACAAATTTCAGAATAATTCCCTCAAACCCCAAAAACAAAGTTCCCGAACAATTTCACCAATCAAAGTAAAACATCAAACACAACAAGCCAAGACTGAATGATTTATCATTTATTCTTTAATTTTGTAAAAAAAAAAAGATTTTGAACTTCGAAGTGACTAGTATTAATTACCGATTATTAATTATTATTCACTAAACAGAAAGAATCAAGAAGAAACAAACACATAAGAAAAAAGTGAGTGTGAGAGAGAGAATACACTCGAGTGACACGATTGTCTTGGTTACAGGTGACATGGAACCAAGTACAAGGACTAACTAGGGTCGGATCCCAGCTTTGGAGGACGTTATCAGGGTCGGTGAGGCTTCGTTTCAGTGTGTACAGAGCGTCTCCTTCTGAATTAGCATGTGCGAAGTGAAAAAGTGTTAGGGTTAGGGTTAGGGTTAGCGAAATTCCGAATAAGGAAAGAGAAGTTAAAGATGGTGCCATCTTCTTCTTCTCTGATCTGTAAGCTTTGTTGAATTGAAGTGCGTTTAGGGTTCGCTCTTATTTGAGGATGCTGAGAGAGAGAGAGAGAGAGAGAACAATGCTTTCTATTTCAAAGAGAGTATCGGTTTTAGGAATAACATAGCAGTAAAACATACCAATGGGGTCACATTTTTTGACCAAACCAAAATATTATCTCATATTTTTTATTGTCACTGACAAATATTTTTTTATAAACAACTTTTTCATTCTTTACTTTTAGTTTTTTCTTATTTCAATTAACTGAAATCATCATTTAACAAATTAATATTTCACTTATTGTGCGAATAAATAAATTATTTAATAAAGTTAGAATTTTATTATTTTGCTCACATGTACTGCCATTTTAACATTGTCGTAGGAATGATTCACAAAATGAAAATTAATTGTTCAATCTCTACGTCGGAATGTTCAACTGAAAATTAATTAGAACAACATTATTTGCGAATGAATTTAAGAAGTGTTGCACATCTCATTACAAGTTCTATTTGTGTCTTAAATAGTAATGCCAACGTTGACTTGAAGACTGTAAAGTGTGATTAAAATATATTAAATATTGTCTTGTTGACATTTTTTAAAGACGCATAGATTGAATAATTATTTTTCATTTTTTTTGTCATTGTCGTGACCTACAAAATCTTGTAGATGATATCTCATTTATATAGAAACTGAGCTAAAAATTTATGCCGATTATGAAATCCACAATCCACAAAAAAATATTACCTAATTAAAGATAATATACATACAAAATTATAATATATATATATATATATATATATATATATATATTAAAAAGAGTAAAAAGTAAAAAAATAAAAATAAAAAACATACTTATTTAAAAATAAATAAATTACCTTGAAACACTTTAAATTCATTTCTCATTCTCAAATCATCACTTAACAGTTTGGAATCATGAGGTAAACCATCTAGCCTTCAAACAAGATACATGAATTCCAAATCGAAATTAGGAACACCTAATTCATTTTGTGTTATATTTCCTTTACGGTTACAATAACAACTTATCTAACTCTCTTGGCTGGAACACACGTACTCAAGCCGTTCTTAAAACAAAGATAAAACCATGAAATAAAAATTACATATTATTCATTGCAATTTTATTATAATAACATGATATTGGTCACATACATCGAAGTAATAAAATCTCGTGTTTTTCTTTATTTTGGGAGGCACAATTTCGTTTGATTTAGTCGTTAGATCAGTGCTATCGAGTTTAAAGCCTTCATAATTTTGTGTAAATTTTCACTTGCAACACATTGTGATTGGTCAAAAATATTAAAATTAAAATCATAATTGAGACTAAAAATAAATAATTTTTTAATGACAAAATTTAAAACATTATAATTTAGAAGGAGGTAAAAACATATTTCACCTAATAATAATAACCACTTACTAATAAAAATAACAATCACCTACTACTAACAATAACCAAATATAATAATAACTTGATATAAAAACAACCATCACGTAATTATAATAATACTTATAAAACATTATTACTTTTATTTGAACAAAACATTAATCTGAAAAATAAATAACCAAACATAATAACCACACTCATATAATAATAATAATAATAATAATAATAATAAAACTTAAATGCACCTTTGGTGAAATGCACCTTTGGTGCTCCTATTTTGTTCAAAATATATTTTTTTTAATTATTGAGATTATTTTGGTTCTCTAATTTTTTTTTCCTATAAAATGACATATGTTAATTAAATAAAATATTTTTCGATGTCATTATTGTTGTAATTGATTTTATT
>JBBPBP010009778.1:43080777-43092792 GCA_037974735.1 Cicer chorassanicum
TAATAGTAGTAGTAGGAATATTGTTTTATCTATTTTTGAATAGAAACAAGAAGCAATTTGTATCAAAAAATAAAAGCAGAGACAATGATAACATCAAATCAAATGTTCTATTATAGTAACTGGAGGCAACTAACCAAAAGCATTAACATGAAAAATAGCAACAAAAAAAAACATCAGATAAGAAGGCAACGCAAAGGATGTAAAAGAAAAAAGGTTGAAAAAAAATCTTATTATAAGATATGCAAGAAAGGTGGAAAGCAAAATCATCATTATTCAAAGAGTGTGTGTGGTTTTGGTGAAGTTGTTAAATAAGAATATTCTACATATTTTAGTCTCACAAAATCTATTACATTGAAAAATCAATTAAAATCTCTATATTTTTAAATATTAAGAGATATTTTTTAAATTGTGAAAAATCTTAACTGAGTATGGTTGAATTTTTATTGTTGTCTTTAAAAAAATATTAGAAATCTTAATTGAATCTCAAGAGTTATTAAAGGAACTTTTATACTAAATGAATTTTTATACAAAAAAGTCTTTTAAATTATATAAAAATTATAATTCAATACACCCTTTAAAAGTGTGTTTAGTTGTGGTGAGAATGTGAGAAGAGAAAAGTAGGTAAGATAGTTTGAAAAGAAAAAAAAAAGTGACAAATAAAAAAGAATTTTGAGATTTAAGAGAATTTTTAGTATAAAAGATTGAGAACATAAATAGTGGTTTTAAAATTAATTATTATTTTAATCTGAAATATATCAATTGACAAATTTATTTAATTACTTAACTTAATTAATTTTAAATTTTAACGTCTTAAAACAGTTATTTTAATTAATTCAAAAAATTCAAAAAATAAAAGAAATGCTAAAAATATAAAAGAAACACAAACATTAACCCTAAAAATCTAAAGGAAGTCTATGAGATTTTTAAGAATGTGCAACACGTTAGAAAAAAAAAAACGAAGAAATGGTGATGTAAAAGAATTGGAAAGAAGTGCGTAGAGGTTTTTTTATAGTGCAAAGAGAAGGTTTGAAAAGGAAATATAAAACAAAAGATTAGACAATTTTTCTTCTTTTTTCTCATAGTTGGAGAGAAGAAAAAAGTATGGAGCCCACAGTCACTTTAGTCTCTTTTTTTTGGTCTTTTATATTTCTATTGTGAGCTATTTCTTAACTTTTTCTTTCTTTACTATTGCTATTTTTAGATAATAAATATACTATTTTTGCTGTTGAAAATAGACCCAAAATTTTCAAAACTCAAAATCGAGATTGAGATAAGGTAGAAACCAACTCATAGATAATTTATTTATATAATTTATATATAATTCACTAACTATTTTTGTATTAAATTACAAAATCACCATATCACACACATTTTCTAACTTTTATGTTACCATCAACCAGAAAAGATTCCAAACTATGTTATTAAGATTAGGATAGTACTATTATAATTGTGAGGCCAAGTTAGGAGTATTTGGATTCAATAGTGGTGGTATTTTTTTTTATAAGCATTTACTAGCGGCGGTTGAAAAAGCTGCAATAATAAGAACCCATTATCTCATCATCACTAATGCCATGGTGTTATTATACCTTTTGTTTTGGAGCAGTAGTTTGTTTAACTTTTTTCTTTGACAATTTTTCTCTCACATATATTTATATCAGTCAATATTTTACTTTTGTCAACTTTAATAATTTGATTTAACAATAAATTTACTTGACACATCGTAGATTTGATAAATTTTAATTAAATTAAAATAATTTAACTATGTGTTTTTATTTTAGTCTGAATTATCATTCTTCAAGTTAAATTTAATTGAACAAAAAATTTAATTTATTTTGTAATAAGAAATTTAATTTCTTAATTGTTACTAGTTAAATATTAATATATTTTTTGCTGAATGTTTTAATGATCAAACATTAAATATTAAATATAGTCAACTATGACAATCTTTTAGAATTTAATACTATATAATTGTATTTTAACTACTATAAAAAATTGACTTTTCATTAATATATTTATATATATATATTTATCACATAAAAAAATATAAATATTTTTTTATATTTATATTTACATACAAATATATCAGGATCCATCGAATTATACTTTTTGTTTTTAATATCCCATTTTGATAAAAGCCTTATCCACGCCCAAAAATTTGTCAGGAATATACTAGTAAAGAAAAGTCAATTTTAATTTTAATTTTGAATATTAACCTTCGATAGAACCAACCATAAGACGGAATAATGATAAAAAAAAGTAGTTAAGGTGAAAGAATACAAATGGACCCCACAAAGTGCGAACGTGTTCACGTCGCTTCCCATTTTCGAACGAAATAAAAACTGTCATCACGTAATCCGCGCGTGTATAGTTTTTCCTCTTCCAGCAAAATACAAACCGTTGATCAAATCAAGTCCATTCATCATACATTACACAAAATCATATCAAGATCAACCGTACACATGTCACCGCAGGGGCGTCACCGTGAGTTAAAAATTGATGCTAGAACACAAATCGGTGCAGTGAAGATATCACACTCACTAACGCACTTTATATAGAGTACAAATAGTGAGAGTACGATTATTAAGCACATTGCCAAACCAAACCTCACTCTATTTTATTTCTCTGCAATTTTGAGGTTAGGGTTTCTTTTTTTCCTTCAGCTACAACAATTACGACATTTCTTCTTCTGATTTTGCTTTATTTTTTACGCTTCGGTTAGTTTTTTTCCGTTTATGATTTTTGTTTGATCCCTCTTACTATGATCAAACGCTATTTCGTTTTCATTTTTGTTTTCCTTTTTTAGTTATTTTTTTGTATCATACTTCTCTGTTTTTTGGTTCTGTGATTTTTTTTAGGGTTTTTTGTGTTTATGTTGTAATGTAATGTTTCTGCACTTCTTTTTCTTTGTTTTTGGTTTAATTTTAGCTTTGCATGTGTTTATTTTGTTTGATCGTGCGTTTTTTATAGTGTTTTTGAAGAACGAAAACTTTTCTTGTGTTTTTGTTGCTTTGAGCTAGGTTTTATTCATAATGTGAAGCTTATTTTGCTGTTAAATTAGCTACGATCTTGCTTTTACTATTTTCAGTGTTCATTAACTTTGATTTAGCCCTAAATTTTTTAAATATTTTTCTGCTTATTCTTTGAGTGGAAATTAGTGTAATGCTTGAGCAATTTTTCTGTATTTTTGTCTATATACCCTGATTTTGCTGTTAGATTATTTTTTATTTTTTTTAACTTTTAAAATATTTTTTCCATTATTTTTGCAACTAGAATATCTAGTGTTATACTGAAAATTTTACTGTGGGATGAGTTATTCTTTTAATATTTATGAAATACACATTTTCGTTTGTTTTTGTTGGTGGGGATATCGAGTGTAATGCTGAGCAAATTTTCCGTGTTTGTCTATTTTCTTAGATTTTGAGGCCAGATATTTTTTTCTTGTTTTTGAACTCAGTCGTTATTTTTTGTTTTACTTAATTTTAGGTAGCTTTAGTTATCACATTAACATTTGGTTTTTGATATTTAGAGTTCACTGAAATTATTTTTTTGCTTTTACTTGCCTTGCATGTTTGTGTTTGAGTAGATTTATTTGGTAGAAAGTCATTTACCTAAGTTGTTTCACATCACCGCTTCATGCTTTTAGGGTTTGGATTTACCATTTATCTAGCTAACATGAGCTTATTGCTTTTTAGGATTTGGTGATTTAATGATTAATATACCTAATAGGCTAATAATTTTATTATTATTTTATTCAGGATATGGATTCGTTTGACACTAATGGAAATGGAAACAACGGAGAATCTTTGCCTCCACCACCACCCATTGTCCCACCTGATGTTGAACCTGTGAGAATAGAACAAGTTAAGAAGAAGGGTCTCACTAGAGTTCCTATGGCTAGGCGTGGTTTAGGTTCAAAGGGAACAAAACTGCCTCTGCTTACTAATCACTTTAAAGTTAATGTTGCCAATACTGATGGGTATTTCTACCAGTACAGTGTATGTATTTCTATTCATGATTCTGTTTAGTTGTTGGTATCATTTTTTAATCATATTTTGTTTGGTTAATTTTTGCTAAATATTTGATCATATTTTGTATTTGTGCAGGTGGCTCTTTTTTATGAAGATGGGCGTCCTGTTGAAGGAAAGGGTGCTGGGAGAAAGTTATTGGACAGAGTTCAAGAAACTTATGATTCTGAGTTGAATGGAAAAGACCTTGCTTATGATGGTGAGAAGACCCTGTTCACCATTGGCTCCTTAGCACAGAACAAACTAGAGTTCACAGTTGTTCTGGAAGATGTGACATCCAACAGGTTGAAATGTGGATGTTGGTTGTATAATTTTTTTTATATTGTTGGATTGTTTCTGATGTGTGACCTTTTCTTTTATAGGAACAACGGAAACGCCAGCCCTGATGGGCATGGCAGTCCGAATGACTCTGACAAGAAGAGGATGCGACGAGCCTATCGCTCCAAGACATTTAAAGTTGAAATAAGCTTTGCGTCTAAAATCCCCCTTCAGGCTATTGCCAATGCCTTGAAGGGGCATGAAACTGAGAACTACCAAGAAGCGATAAGGGTTCTTGACATCATATTGAGGCAGCATGCTGCCAAGCAGTGCGTATTTTTTTCTTTTATCTTTTCACTGTTGATATTTTAGATTTATGTTCCATGATTACTATAATTTATTATTTGAAAAAATAATATCAGTAATAACTCAGTTAATATCTATTGCAGAGGTTGTCTGCTTGTTCGCCAAAATTTCTTCCACAATGATCCGAAGAATTTCACCGACGTAGGAGGTGGTGTTCTTGGATGCAGAGGGCTGCACTCCAGCTTTAGAACTACACAAAGTGGACTGTCCCTCAATATAGGTTTGATCTGGTGCCTTGTAGTCTATCATCTTAGATTCTTTGCTGAATAATCTGTAATGATATGCTCTTTCTTTCTATTTGTTTAGATGTATCCACTACCATGATTGTCCGTCCTGGGCCTGTTGTTGACTTCTTAATTGCTAATCAAAATGTGAGGGATCCTTTCAGTCTTGACTGGGCTAAGGTAACCAAATTTCTGCTTACATGTTTGTAGTGTTTGATTGTTCCTTAAGAAATTGTTGTGCTCAATTGTTCTTTAACTATATATCAGAACCTGATCATTTATGTATGTTTTCTTGAACAGGCCAAAAGGACCCTTAAAAATTTGAGGATCAAAACTAGCCCAACCAACCAAGAGTACAAGATCACGGGGTTAAGCGAACAACCTTGCAAAGACCAGCTGTAATTTTTTGATCCTGTTATATATTTATTCCTGTTGATGTGATATCCATATGTTGACTTTCTTAATGCCTGGTATTGTTACTTGAAATTGCTGTCTACATAACGGATGTTATTAATGAAGATGTTGGCATTTAGGTTTACAATGAAGAAAAGAGGGGGAGACAATGATGAGACAGAGGAGATAACAGTGTACGAGTATTTTGTTAACCGTCGCAAGATTGATCTGCAATATTCTGCTGAACTTCCTTGCATAAATGTCGGAAAGCCAAAAAGGCCAACATACGTGCCCATTGAGGTAGATTAGATGCCGCATATATTTCTCTAGAATAGATTAACGGATTTTAGAACTGTTATTTTTCTTTTCTCTCAAAATAATGTTCAAATTTATCTTCACTGCTTATTTACTCTTTTCTACTGTTTGTGTTTGTTTAGCTTTGCTCTTTGGTATCCTTGCAAAGGTACACAAAAGCTCTTTCAACACTGCAAAGGTCTTCGCTTGTAGAGAAGTCGAGGCAGAAGCCTCAGGAAAGAATGCGGGTTTTAAACGATGTAAATGTGTTTGTTATATATTGAGCAGTCAAATTCTCCTATAACTATCAATTTGCTGTAGTATTTTTAATTGATTTACTTACAGGCATTGAAAACCAGCAACTATGGAGCTGAACCCATGCTGCGAAACTGCGGTATTTCAATAACTTCTAGCTTTACCCAAGTTGATGGACGGGTTTTGCAGCCACCAAAGGTATATTTCTTATATTATTGTATCATGTAAATGCTTATTGTCTTTTGTTTGATTAGCCGCGAGAGTCTTATTTGAGAAGTAATAGTTTATGTTGTTGAGTCATCTAATGGTTTACTTTTTGAACAATGATAGTCCATTTTATTGAGAAATGATGTATTATACTTGTTTCTGATCGTATCTGGCTTGCAATTAACCACATTAAATTCTTGGTGCTAAATTTTCATCTACAGTTGATGTTTGGAAATGGAGAACATTTCAATCCCAGGAATGGCAGATGGAACTTCAACAACAAGGTATTCAAGTCAAATCTCAGCTAATTTTAGATTTTGTTTTGACGATTTCCCTCGTTAACAATTTTTTTTCCCAGAAAATTGTGCAACCTACTAAAATAGAGAAATGGGCTGTGGTAAACTTTTCTGCTCGTTGTGATGTACGAGGTCTAGTGAGGGATCTGATCAAATGTGGAGGAATGAAAGGAATTGTAAGTGTTATTCCAGCATAGTTTGTTACAGTGTATCCACTGACAAGCCTAAAAAGGGGAAAACTCAATTCTGTTTTGTTTGGTTTTGGCAGATGATTGAGCAACCTTTTGATGTATTTGAAGAAAACAGTCAGTTTAGGCGTGCGCCACCTGTTGTAAGAGTTGAAAAAATGTTTGAGTTTGTTCAGTCCAAGCTTCCTGGGGCTCCCCAGTTTCTCCTCTGTCTGCTTCCTGAGAGGAAGAACTCTGATCTATATGGTTAGTTATTTGATATTTGTTCAATTTTTAATTTCCATTTTGTCTATGCAATTGTTAAACGCTCTTGATAATGAAAATTAATTGGACATGTGAAGGTCCATGGAAGAAAAAGAATCTGGCTGAGTTTGGAATTGTTACTCAGTGCATAGCTCCTACCAAGGTTAATGATCAGTATCTGACCAATGTTTTACTGAAGATCAATGCAAAGGTATATTAATTATTCCATTGTTTTCTTTTCTTATTATTAATACTTTTATTGTTTGCAATTTTCCGTCAGCGATTTCCTTTTTTACTTCCCATTGAAAGTTTTTATTCTTTTGTAGCTTGGGGGTATGAACTCTCTGTTGGGTGTTGAACATTCTCCATCCATCCCTATTGTTTCTAAATCTCCCACCCTTATCTTGGGCATGGATGTCTCTCATGGTTCACCTGGGCAAACTGAGATTCCTTCAATTGCTGCGGTAATAATTTTTATTGTGTGCTAATATGCTAAATTACAAGGCTGTGTAGATTTTATGGTCTTGGTCTAAATTATACCATTATATAAATGTTTATGGTTTTTTCCGTTGTTAATGCCTAAATATGTAGGTCGTAAGCTCAAGACAATGGCCCCTAATATCTAAATATAGGGCATGCGTCCGAACACAGGGGGCGAAGGTAGAAATGATTGACAATTTGTTCAAGCCTGTGTCTGATAAGGAGGATGAAGGAATTATAAGGTGTAATATTTATTTTTTATTCCTTAGTTTCCTTTAAAATAAATTCTGGAATAATTGATATTTTGTTCTTATGGATTCTTCATGATCATTAGACTATTTAATTTTAATGTTTTTAAGTCTTCCTCTTTTAGATTAGTGAGTATATTTCAACTGTTGTTTTTTTATTTGAATGCTTGTTAATTTTGTGAATTGGTTTTATGATATGCAGGGAGCTTTTGATTGATTTCTATACGAGTTCTGGGAACAGAAAACCAGACAATATAATCATTTTCAGGTTAACTTTCTTTCCCAAATTTCTACTATTCATTTTCGTCAACTTGTTAGTTTCCATTTTTTGTGTTACTTATTTGTTTTCTAACCGGTATAATGAATGTTATTGTAGTTGGAAATTTGGAATGTTTCTATTGCTTTAACGTTCTGTTGTGCCTACTTAACTGGATTTACTTTTGGCGATGGATGCAGGGATGGTGTTAGTGAGTCCCAGTTCAATCAAGTTCTGAACATTGAACTCAGCCAAATCATTGAGGCTTGTAAGTTTCTTGATGAAAACTGGAACCCCAAGTTTACGGTGATTGTTGCACAGAAAAATCATCACACCAAATTCTTCCAGCCTGGGTCTCCTGACAATGTGCCTCCTGGTAATCTGCTTGTTCTGAAATTTGTCACAGTTCAATTATGATATATAATATGATGTTGATTTCACGTGTAGCTAACCTCTACGGTTTTGTAGGAACTGTTGTGGACAATAAAATTTGTCATCCTCGAAACTACGATTTCTATATGTGTGCTCATGCAGGAATGATCGTGAGTATCTTCTCTCTTTTTTGATGTTCTTTTCTGTTGATTTTGTTCTTTTAAGTTGCATGATAGTTGGCTTCTTTTCTGTGATTGAATGTGTATATATTTTCTTTGACGGGACTATATTTTCTGTCTTGTATTTCAAATTTCTAATTTTTTGTGAGCGCTATTTCTTGACCTGATGGTCTATGAGTTTAATATACTTATTTTCAGTGTGAAATACAGAGTTATAATTACCTTGGAATCCTGCAACACTTTTTGTTCTGTTTTTCATGTAATATGTGGGGAACTTCCTATGTGATGTGTGGGCTCATTTTCTTCACCCAATTATAGTGTTATTTTTTTGTTAAATTCAATTTATATAGTATATATAAATATTTGTGGTTATGCTCCTCATTCTGTGGTGTAATTCCATATTATTAAAACCCTAACATTGTATTAATTATCAATATCAAAATCTGTTCTCAGGGTACTAGCAGGCCTACGCATTATCACGTTCTTTTGGATGAAATTGGTTTTTCTCCAGATGATCTTCAGGAGCTCGTGCATTCTCTGTCCTATGTGTAAGTCCACGTTAGGATTTGATTGCTTTGGAAATATGTTTCTGGCTTTTTGAAATCTATCATATCATATTATGTGGTTCTTATTAAAAAAATTGTTGAATGACTACAGTTATCAGCGGAGCACCACTGCCATTTCTGTGGGTATGTACTATTCAAATTTTATTTATTTGTTCATTTATTATATTTTGAATAATAGGCTCTCATTAGTTAAAACCTCTCTGTGCAGTTGCTCCAATATGCTATGCTCATTTGGCTGCATCCCAAGTGGGACAATTCATGAAGTTTGAAGATAAATCAGAAACATCCTCTAGTCAAGGTGGTCTGAACGCCTCTCCTGTCCCTCAGTTGCCTAAGTTACAGGAAAAAGTCTGCAATTCCATGTTTTTTGTTTAAGTTAATGAATCTGTGTTCCAAACTCTACCTTTTTCAAACTGTTTTAGTGGTAGACGTAAACTCATTTTCCGCCTGTGGAATACCTTTGTTTAAGGTATTTTGAATACTTGTTGACGTAAACTTGCTTTCACACATGTGATCCTTGTTTATCTTCTATTTTGAATGTGAATATTATGTTTTGCTAGAGGCTTTTCTACCCTGTTCATGTTTTATTTTTATGATTTACTAGACATGGGTAAAAATAGAATAGCTGGATAATATTGGGTATATGTTTTTGGTTTAGATATTTGTATTCAGGTAAATTAAATGCGAGATTTCATTATTCAAATAATTTATTTAGAACATTATAAGTGATTAGGATTTGGGTACTGTCACCTAGAGTGATATCTTTCTAATTTCATTTTTTTTATTTATTAAGTAAATCTTAATTTACTAATATTGGTGTTCTTAGAAATGGTAATGTATTTTTTATATTTAGGTTATCTACAAATCGTTGTGACGATTAACTTTATCAAGATGAGATTGATTTAAAAGAAATTTATATTTTCATTTGAGTGGAATATATTTTGAATTGTCGTCAAATAGTTGCGAATTGTAACGAGTATGTTAGGTCATATCTTGTAAAAGCTTATTATGTGTTTTGAAGTTTCACAAGGTAGTTAATAGTAATCACAAACTCTTATTTCTTTATCCTTAATGTTTCTCTCTTTAAAATAACCGAACTTCATATAATGGCTCGCTCCCAGAAATAAGAATGTATATTGAGGGTCCAATTAAATGCTAACGTGTATTTGACAACAGAAAATTGAACAAAATGACAAATAATGAGTGTAAACTACGTAAGACAAACTGTGGGAGCAAGTATGACTTTCCCAGATCTCTGAGGGACACAACCTCACTTCTTTACATAGAAAGTGACTGTTGATGGTTCAATAAAGTGGATGAGCAAATGGTGATCACAACTGGTCATGGCCGTACTCATTGTGCTGACCACATTTGTGGGATAATATGAAATAACAAAATTCTCTCTCTAAAAAAAAAAGAAAAGAAAATAACAAAATTACTAACTATATGGAAATGACAGACAAGTGTAACAAACACATTCACACAAGTCTCCATTCCACACATATCCAATCTATATGCTGCACTGTCGATGACTCAACTTACATAATACATTATCCCTAACTGTTATACCATAACTGCCCAAATTCATTTTCCTCTCCATTTGTATCTTTTTCATTTCTGCCATTCATATAGTTTCGTTTCTTATTTGCACACATTTAAAGAACATGTGATATAAATTAAATATTTATAGACTTTATACACAAAAAGCTATGATAATTGTATTTTTCATTTCTTTTGAAAAATAAAAAGGATCTCAACTTCATTTTACCATCATTCGCTGCCTAAATTGAAAAAAATTAACCAGTGAACCTTGGCTAGCCTTATGAAAGTAGATAGAGGTAGGATCACAATAAAGGAGTTTCTTTTACTATCCTCATATTCATTTTCCTCATACGCATTTTAGAAATATATTTTTGAAAAAAAATAGTTTTTATTTTTACCTTAAAAAAAATATAAAACAAACAATCAATTATTTTGTTTATGTCTCCAAACACTATTGTTCTAAAAACCAATACGGACATCAACTCCGCTGAGTTACGAAGTTACATAGTCATTGATTGAATTCCTTGAAACGGATAACTCGATGGTAAAATCATAAAACCCATACTTACAAGCAGATGTATTAAAAATATATTAATTTTAATTATGAATATCATAAATAAGTAGTACTAACTAATTCAAGATATAGCACTGCGTTCAAGTTTTGGTTATTTATAATATAAGGAATAGGGAGCGGTTATTATCACAATTTGTAAAAACATCATTAGTTTGGCGCATGTGTGTTTATAAAATATTACATGACATTTATCTAACAAATTAATTATTTATTGTGATATTAATCTTATTAAAACACATAAATAAAAATCCTGAAATAAACAAATACTAATATTATTAAATTGGACATTTTGTCATGAACGAGACCTCACATTTGTGTGATTTAATTATGATAGACTTCTAATACCACAAAATAACACAAATAAAATAGTTTGGTCAAGTATATGAATAAATGCACCCAAAAAAATCATTAATCACATGAGCATATACTTTTTTTTTAATTTACAAAACGTGATAAACAAAACATGCATGTTTCAAAAAAGTATTTGTATATATAATGACAAATAATAAATATATTTTTTTATATAATTTTTTAAAGATTTTTTTCATTCGCTAAATATTTTCTTTCTTTTACATGTTATCTTCTCTCTTTCTCATATTCGGTTCATATATTTAATTTTGTACGTTCGTGACGATTACCACATTAGGATTCTCACCGATGTTTAGACTAGGTATATAAAGTTTATTTTTTTATTTTTTAGTTCTTTATATTTTGACTCATAAAAATTTAGAATAAGAGTATAGTAAGTTGGTAATTTAATCTAAAGTAGAAAATATTTTAGAAAATATCTTAGCACTCACTCAACACTTACAAGTACATATTTAATATCTATCTTTTTACACCAAACTAATGATGTTTTGTTTTAAATCTTTTAATATATTCATTTATATGAATTATATTAACTTAACAGCTAAATTAGCTTAACTATTAGCTATCAACTAATTTTAACAAAGAGAGCCTAAATTTGATATTAAATAATGAAGTTCTAATAATCCTATCACGATCAAAAAAATTCATATATGAAATACAAAATTATGTATTTTTTAATA
>JBBPBP010009778.1:43103861-43149922 GCA_037974735.1 Cicer chorassanicum
TAATAATATGTACTAATAAGATGTATGAATGTATTTTAATATATTATAATAGATATAACTATAATCACGCTTTTGTTTTTAATTTTAACATTAACATTAACGTTGCTATTTCACTTGTTCTAAAGTAAATAACTGTTTTTTGAAGAAGCTAAAAAAAATAGTTTCAAAAAAAAAATACTATTAAAAATTAGAATGACCCAAAGGGATCCTACAAACCAATTCAAATTGTAGTATTTTGCCATTAACTATTCAAATTATGAAGAAGAAAAATTTGGATTTAGATTTGAGCTACTATAAGAGTGTAATTTAACTCGATCCAATAATTGACACGTAGTCAAATTTGTATGTTTAAACACATATTCATTTTGAATTTTTTAAATTGTCCAAATACACACAAATTAAAATAACCTATAATTTTGATGAATTGTCTTTGTATTAGAAAATAGTGCTTCAGATTGAAAAGCATGATTTAAGGTACAATTCAAAATAGCACTTTGAATCCTTAACTAAGACAAATATATCCAACCATACACGAACAACAACATGATATTCAAAAGATAAATGTTAAGACAAATATATCCAACCATACACAAACAACAACATGATATTCAAAAAATAAATGTTTATGTGATCCCTCCATTACATAACCACCACCATACATAAAGCATTGATTAACAAGTATGCCACATTTTGTTAAATTATCTTTCATATGAAACCTATTATTATTCACGGGCTTCCATGAAAAAAAAAAAATAGACTTTAAAATGAAGTGGTGTATCTTTTAGGTTTGGATCATCTACTAAGTAACTATACGTTGCTTTGACCAAGTACTAAGCACCATGATTATGTGTCCAAGACATCATTTCCATCACATTTTCTAGCACAACAATTGTTTCTAGCAAAGAAATACAATTATGAACTAAAATTTTCTCTCAAACAAAAAGTCTCCACCTCCAACCCGCCCCACCCAAACCTATAAATGTTCGTATATGAGATTGATTTATCTTCCATCAGACCATACAAACAATTAAAACGTTTACATAACACTCCGTCAATTTTTATTTGTCTAATAAAACATAAATAAAATCTCATAACATACTTACCCCAACCTTCCTTTCTCCCTTGGAAGACACATTATTGAAGCAAAATCCTTTTTTAAGATGTTTTAACGATAACAAATTTTAATTAGATAAATATCTAGTTAATTATGATTTTATTAAGTGATTTAATTTGTGTTCTTTAGTGTATTAATCATAAAATATGTTTTTGTGAAGCTTAAACAAGTTTTTGAAACATACTCATATGTGACCACGTTCATCATCTTCAAAACTATAAGTGTTCATCATCAAATCTCATTAATTGAAGAATTGAGGACATTCAGTAAATGACAATCAAGACATAAATGACAAAATGAACTTGCTTTTATTGATCAAACAAAAAGAATGTGGGCCATAGTACAAAAGAACATTTTCATGTGACAAAAAGAACAAAAAAAATATTGTGAAAGGGACAAACTGACATTGTTCATGTGCGCAAAGACAAATCCACTCTTTATGAAGATTTAATTATGTTTTCTGTTATACTCATGCATGTTCTTCGTAGTTAAGGACAATTAGACATAAGGACATTGAGAAGAGAATGTTCTGCACTGCAAGTACAAATGACAACTCATTGCAAGCTCATACATCCCACTTTACAACTCATGATAGGTTGTCTCAAGCTGTCAAGAGAATGTTCAGGCTCTTCTACCATGTTCATAACATAAGATAATGTCTTCATATTGATCAGGACGTTTTAATACAAAGCAAAGGATGATCATAAACATCCTCAGAGAAGAGGATGATTACCAAGAAAGAAGACGACGTTTACCCAAATTGAAGAGGGCGTTTAAGCAACATACCTTAACACCTTAAGACATGTGCCCAACGGTTATATATATGTCATCTACAGCAATAAGTAGCATTCTCAAATCTATAAATAGAAGGTGTTTCAAGCTGCAATCTCCAAGAGACTACAATCAAACATATTTTACTTCCTTAAGTGCAAAACTATCACGGTTCTCTTCATTTATCAAGAAACACACTATTGTTCGTTGTCATAGATTTTAGAATCAAATCTTTGAGTTTGTTCTAAGTTCAACCTAATTAAATAGAAATGCTGTGATCAGATCCAAAACAAATCATTATTATCATTTTTTTTTGTAAATATCATCAAGTTTGTCTAGTTGAGAAAAAACTTGAATGATTTGTATAAGCATGTTGAGGCTAAGAAAATACAAGTGTGGCTAAATTAAGAAAATTAAGTTGAGAGGTTGCTCAACTTACTAGTGAAAATCTCACAACTCACAAGTTGTGAGATCTGAATTAGCCCACGTTGGGTGGACCGGAATATTTCTTTTATGTGATTTTCTTATGTTTATCTTTTATTATTCTATTATTTCACTTAATCACACTAATATCAATTTGAAATATAATTATGTTCTTGAGCCTTCTCAAAACACAAACAGATTCATGATACCGGTCTAACATCCTCAAGTCACATTTTAAGAAATAGTATTAAAGTGTAGTTTCAATATCATTTTTGTAATTGTTCATTTGTTGATATTTGTTTGTTTTCTATTTTAGAAACTCTAACAATGATTGATGTCACCCTTTAAAAATAAAACTTAATGGTCTTCCAAAACTTTAAAGTTGAGAGAATGATTTGATCAACCGTAGTTTAATAAAAAATAAAGAAAATTAAATGTGTTTTTAAAAAAAATTCAAACAAAACATCAAACAAATGATATTTCACCTCTACTTTTTTCCTCATTTTGTTTCCTCTTTAACATGCTTTTAATTCTAAAAACTACAGTAATATATTTGTTTTTCAAGAGAATAAACATTGTTTCTAAAATACTACAAAGAATTAGCGGCAACATTGTCACTTGAGATGACATTATTTTTGTCTTAATCATTTATTTATTAGAGGGGATGACATAATTTAAAGTTTGTTGAGAGATAAATAAAATTTATTTAAAGATTATTCTATGTATTAATTCAACTTTTAATAAAGGTCATAAACTAAACGCTTTAGTAGATATTAACATGTTTGGCTTTGGAAAGAGAAACAGAGAAAAGAAAATAAGTGAAAGTGAGAAAAGAATAGTAGAAAATCATATAATAAATTAGTTATTTTGATGATTGATATGAATCAAAAAGTGAGAGGAAAAAACGAAGTATATTTTTAAATTGACATAATATCTTTAGTAAAAATTATGATATAGTAAAAATAATAAAATAAAGTAGAGGTAGTTTTATCATTCTTTATCTATCGAGGATGTAGAGATGTTTTCTTTGCAATTTGAAGAGAAAATAATTGAGTGCACCCTCCAAAGAATCTTCTTTCCATCCATTTTAAATGTATTTTAAAGGAAATTTTTCTTTTTTGAGATTATGCTTATTCCCTTCAAATATTTTTATTGGCTAGCTTTCACATCATGGCATAGTCACAATTTTCTCATAACTTGTGAGTTAATAGGATGTAAAATCACATCCAATCAACACACTAAATGCAAATGGATGTAAAAGGCCTAGCATTTTGGTGTGACCATAATAATTACATATGAAATGATTGAGCACTTTAGGGTACAATAACAAGATCATTCACTCTTATTGTTCAAATTTGGCAAAGGTATATAGTATATAAATAAAGTACACAACCCTTTTCCTCAATTTCACCACCACCAAAATTAAAAGACAAAAAAACCCTCCTCCTCCTCCTTCATCTTATGTTGTAATGTTGAAAAAACTTCTAAGTCTATATCATCTTTATGTACACAACATTTGAAGACATGAAAATGTGCCTCCCAAAAGGATGTAGAAGAGTATACCATATAGAATCATCCATCAAAGAAACTTTGAAAATGACTTGGCAATCACCAACCTATATAGAACAAACAAAAGGATCTTCCTTTTTTCCCATTCGAAATTTCGAACCAAAATAAAGCAAGCCGGTACCGCAAACTCATATTGTCAAAGTTGTTAGAGTGAATTTCCTTTCAAAATTGTGGATGTCATCAAAACTCTTGTGCCAAGTGTATTTACTACTATTTAAGGCATATCACTCAACCTTATTAGTGTCATCTTTCGCCGCGTTCTTTTCTTTTGCACGGAAATCCTCCAAACTTTGATATTCTTCTTTGAGTAGCCTATCTAGTTCAGGATGTTTGTCCAACGGTTCTTTTTGGTTGCGCACCTTGCGATAGTGGTGAAACGCCCTGTCAGTGACATGAATATGAACAAAGCATAAGTCTCAAGAGTTATGATAGTGTTAAGTGAAGAGCCAAAATAGTATTACAACCAAGAAATATAACTTCAAAACACAAAAGAGCTTATTAAGCTGAGAGTAAATCGGATTCCCACCCTCAGCATAGTTCTAACAATACTAATATAACATTCGCTGTTTCAAAAAAAAAGTGCGAGAGTAAATCGGATTTACCAATATTTTTCCAGGCCATACAGATTGCCTTTATGGTAGAAATCCAATGTAAGCTGTTCAAAATCTTCGTACAAATTGTCTCTAAATTCCTTCTCCAAACCATAACTGAACAAGTAATCATTCAAAAAACAGATGAATTGGATGCATCAATGCTTTAAGAGGGAGAAAATAGACAACCAAAAAGCATTTATAATCAGCTTCTTCTAATAATATAAAATAGATTAATATATTGAGTAAATCCTTGATATTAGTGTGGACCTAGAGATGAAATCTAAATGATGATTCTAGCTTCTCATGCAAATGACAAGAGTGAAATTTGAAACCATTACCTGTAGAACCTGAAAAGGCACTCTATGCCATAATAATAATTAGCAGCTGCATCTTCCTTAGCTAATTTCTTAAATTCTTCGTACATAGAAGGAACAAACATGTCTCGAAGAAAATAGGACCAGAATCTGTATAATGTATTCATTTCCTGCATATACATACACAAAAGAAGGAGGCAAACCTACCACAATAAGCAGGAGTATGATTGAAAGAAAATTAAATTTGTGAAGATATAATACTGAACTTGCAAATAATATAAAAAATGTAAAGGCACAATGCAAAAAACTAATCTTATATCATTTTATATGATAACCAAATAGTTGTTGAGCTCAAGTGTTAATGAACTTCAGTTAAAGACGAATCAATCGGCGGAGTACACCAATGTTCAAACATTGACTTGAACAATCTTTGGTCAAGTTTTCCTTACCTTCCAGCCAAAATCTGGATTACCATAACCTTTTTCCCCTAGGAACCAAAGGGTTAAGACATAAAAGCAGTTAAGCTAGATCGAGAATGAACAGAACACGGTAAAAACAAATACTAACAATGCCTAGCATAGTAACTATTCCACAATTTTCATAAAAGAATTATGAAAGCATGCATTAACAAGGTTTCTAGAAAACAACTCATTAATTCAAGAACATGATAGATTAAACGTTAGATGAACAATAAAAGTAACGGGAACAGAAAGAAGCATTATTAAAAGTGTAGGTGCGGACACAAGTTCACCTCACTGCAGCCAATTCCAAGTTTCTTTCTATCATTCAAGCATTTTTTATGATACTTCAGGTACCTGTAAAGGAGAATAATCACACAAGGAAGTTTGAAAATGAAACATATCTTATATATCCTGCTAGTGCTCATGCACACATACATACAGTAAAGAAGCATTATAACTTACTTCTGTTGTTTGAAACCATTTTCTTCTAAAAGCTGATGACTTGGATGCTGAAAAGGTGGAAAAGACTTTGGCATCGAACCTACTGGCGGACTACTTCCAGGAAGACCTCCATGGGGTGAACTACTCAATTTGGAAAGCTTGAGACTGCAAAATTAAGATAATTATTGTAAACAACTTTCAAGTAACCAAACAAAACAATCAACTTGCAATCGCTTGTTTGTTACATATTATGAACAGAGTGATTTTGGCTTTCGATAATTTAGAGATTTTAAAAAAAAAACATGGTATTTTGTGTTTGTTTACCATAATGAAAATTACTTTAAAAAAGAGTATCTACCAAAAGTGATTTTCAAGATAAGCCTCAAAAGCAGTTGAGAACAAAACTCAAATTCTATTTTTTTTTAATTGGTAACCAAACGGATAAAAACTCCCAAAAGTGACTTTGCAAAAAACAAATGCCACATAGCATCATGACCAAAGTATGGCACGCTCCGAACAAATAATTACTTCATGTACTTTTTTTGATAGAATAATTTATTGATAGCCGTAAAGGAAAAATGTAGAAAGTAATAGAAAAAAAAAATATCACAATAGTCCTTAGCAAATTGGAATAATCATTCTGAACTGACCTGTGATTTTCAGGAGGTGTGGAGGCAAAGAAAAAACCAACTGAATTACTAGGCGGGCTTTCAGATATGACTCCGTGAGAGGTACGACCGGTTCCCTGATTTCTAAAATTGCTTGAGAAAAACCGCTGCTTAAGGGAAGATTGTTGCTTGGAAAAGACTTTTTGTTTCCTTCGAGAATTAATGCTTCCGGACTCTTCAAAGCTTCCAACAGGACTCTCACCTCCCTTTATATTTGACACTCCTGAAGTATGGCTAGGAGATTTTAAGCTTCGCTCTCGGTTATCAGAGTTGCTCTTTCTACGGTTAGACCGCCTATTGTGCCTTAGTTCCTGTTGAAAGTTGGGTGGTGTGACTAAAAGTGTAATTAAATGAAAATTACAATGTTTACAATATCAATTATAGATAGTGAAAAAATAAGAGAAGAACGGTGTCTCGACCTGCTCATAAAAGTAAAGTCCATCGTTTATTGCAGAAGCAAGCTCATTGGAAATGGATTTTGATTCTTTACTACCACTGGTTACCTTTTCAGGATCACCATTCTGTAAGTTGAAATATAGAATAAAATATAATCAACATCAATTTTGAGGAAAAAATAAACATATGAACTAAGGTGTTATCAACAGCAATACCTGAGTAACAATTACAAGTCTCTGAACATCCTGTTCAATGACAGCCATCTCATCATCATCATCATCAATCCTTTTAGGCAACAAATTCCATCAGATGAATGTTTGAACAAATATGAACATGTGTGTAATGAACAATGGCATGAAAAAAAACTAATATCATTATGTAGTGCACGCCAAAAAGTAAAACAAGTATATAATGAAACACAAGCAAGCAAAGTGCTAGAACCAGAAAGTAAAAGACGCTCTCTAACACACATTTTTCAAACCCCCCCTCTCTAACCGATTGAAATTAATATGAAGAGTGTTCAGAAGTATGTGTTAGAGATTGTGTTGTCAGCACTCCTCTTTGTATAAGAGTTTCTTCTCCAGGTTCTCTTAAGGTAGCAACTATTCAAATCTAATACACCATGTCGTTAACAACACTGTTATACATATACTCCTCAACCTTAAAAATCACCACATAGTGTAAACAACAAAACAGAAATCCATTAGAAGAACAGATTTTAGCAGAAACATGTTGGCTTATATTAGGCATGTTTGAGATGAACCTTATAAATCAGAACTAAGGACTATGAAGTAAGTACCTTCCAGTAGAAGAAAGCCCAGTCTTTTTTAGCATCTTCTGCTCAAGCTCTATCTCTTCATCAAGCAAAAATGTATTGCCAAAATCATTGGAAAGATCTCTCATATCCATATCAGTCAAAACATCCATGTTTCCAGTCTCTTTGTAACCTTCAACAATTTTAGGCTTAGTTTCTTGCGGGCGGCAGTAGAAATTAATACGACTTGTTTCAATTTTACAAGTTACGGCATTTGATATATCTTTGGAGTGATGAATGTTGGTATCTTGTTCTTCGTTCGTATAAGAAACTTGAAATGTATCATCTTGGTTTGACTGATTCGGTTCCGTCGAAATTGAATCATGAGCAGCATCTTTAAGAGTTGATTCAGACGACTCGTTTGTCTTATCTTCAACAGCATCACTATTCTGACATGAATCGTTGGTACCCTCTACAAGTTGTCCCTGTTGAACCTCAGCTGCTGATGATCCTGAACTTCCAGAGGAAACTTGAATCCATTTAGACCAATTATTGCGCTTCCTTATCTTGTTGCCCTAAAAACATAAAATTTACATGGGGAAACTTAGGTAATGAAACAAAATTTTGAAACAAAACTAACTAAATTGGTAATGGATCTCCAAATTTTGTTGCCTTTTATGATGTGGTAACTTAAAGTTGCTCCAAAATTACGAAGGTGTTACTCTATATACACACACACACACACACACAAGTTGAATAAGTAATAGTAAATGCATATAAATGCTCAATCGCCTCTGTGCTGCTGCCACTCTTTTCAATCGCTTCTGTGCTGCCTTAAAATATGGAATTCAATCTCAATTTGCCACCTCAGCAAAAGATCTTGCAGGGACCTATTTCACTTTTCTCCCACTCAACTGTTGCCAGCAGAAAGCGTATTTGCCCCTATAGCAGCCACAGCACTAAACAGCGACGTGAAGGACCCTAAATGGTGGCCACTTGCATTGCTATCATATCGCTACTTTTGGGCACTATTAATAACATAGAGCCATGTCAAAATCTAGTTTAAATTTAAATAAATAAATAAACAAACATAAAACATCAACAAAAAAAAAAGTAAAAAGTAAAAAAATGTTCTCTTGACTAGAATGACAAACTAGTACTATGATGTGTTGATTATATGACAATAATTCTATACTCCCTCTGATCTTGATTATAAGCAAAAATAATCAAGTTCACACTTATTAGGAAATTTAGTAAATTGCAATTAATCTTCTTGATCTCATAAAAATATAAGTGCATTCTCAAAAGTATCCTTCATGGAAACTTGTTCCATGAGAATAAAATAGTCATTGGAAAATAAAAGTAATATTAATATAAGTATTTTAGGATAGACATCATTAAATAGGATGAAAGCATAGTATGTTGGCTTATATTTGAGGCCAGAGTAGTACTTAACAGGGGAATTTAATATGAAAAAAGTATTCCATAGTTAAACTCGTTTTGAAATCTGATGACACGGTCCATTGAAATTAATGACAAAACACTAGCATTGATTTGATGCGATATAAAAGACAAAACACTGTAATATAACCTGCACTTCCACGTTATCAGAACTCTGAAGCACGTCAACGATGAAAGGGATGTCTGTGCTCATCTTCTTGACCTACAACAAGACAATTCACATCATACAAAGCAATGGAACAACGCGGCTAACATAATTCACCAGCAGATAGCATACAGCTGTAAAATTATCAGACAATTAAGAGGCAAAATTTATTTTACACATACCCTTTTAAAACCAGCAACAGTGGATATCGGAACCCATCCTTGGTCATCCATCAAGGAAATAAGATATCGGTCATTTTGCAGATTTTCATCACTGCCAAGAAAAGGCTCAGAAGTCAGCAGTTTGTTGAATGAGCATAATTTATCATATGAACCACATTTTAGACATCGATGAGTCTAAAATTATGATATTCCTTGTGATACTTTGACATCGATGGAAACATCGTACTCACAATATAGATGAGCAGATGTGAGATGAAGATAGACAAGAAACATTTATCGTGTTAGGTATTTAGGTCAGATATTTACTCGTAGCTAAAAAATCGATATCGATGAAACCATAGTCAAACAATTAAATTACTTACCTAAAATAATACTCAATCTGTTTGAGAATGCTAGTCCTCAAAGATACAGTTTCTGGAGTCGGCGATTGAGGTGCTGAGTTAACAGGATATGGAGCAAAGTGCCGCGGAGGAGGGGGGCCTCTGATGGAGCCAGGAGGTGGCATGGATACACACCATATTGGTGCAGGTCCTATCGAAGATAAAAATTGGATTGAAAAGATAAACAATGAAGAATTAAAAACAGCCGAGAAAAACCCGCCCACCACATTCAAATTGGGGAATGATTAAGGGTCAGTTTGTAACGGTTTATTTTAAAATAAAATAAGGACACTTCTAGGAGTTTTTGCCTGTTTGTTACAAATTTTTATACAAATGATAAATTTTATTAAAAAAACTAAAATTTACTTTGATTTAAGTTGTTTTACGTAGTTTATCTTGAAAATCATTTCCGATTTGGTAGATGATTTTAAAAAAAAAATGTGATTTTCATTGTAGAAAACAAACACAAAATAGCTTCTTTTTTCCTTAAAAATCTTTCAAAATAATCTATTGATTATTGAATATTAAAATCGCCTTTTTTTATAATATGTAACAAACAGCCATTAAGTGGTTGGGTGCGTAAGGATGCATATATTATAGTTGCATCAACACGTGCGTAAATAGAAAATCGTGAATAGGAAATTTTACCTGGGTAGCTTGGACCGACCATATACCCCGGAGGCGGACCATAAAATGGAGGTCTCATAAAGGGCCTTGGTCCTAAACCGGGTTGCATAGGAATGTTCGCTCTCGAAGGAAAAGGTCTTTGATGATGCCAACCATGATTCACATGGTCCCCTTGTTCTTGAATATTTGGTCTTCCATTAGAATAATTAACACCGTAGGAATTTGGATCACCTTGCACCGGAGGCTGAACATTTTTGGCATCAACAGCATGAGCAGGTGGAGTAAAACCTTGTCCCGCTGCCTTTGAAACAGGCTTCGCCATAGGGTTTTCAACACTCGGAAAAGGTCCAGAACCAGGCGGGAAAGCATAAGCAGCAGGAACAGCAATGTGAGGCGGAGGTACCATAGCATGGAAATACGGAGGAACAGCCGGCTGATGATAAGGCATCGGCACAGGAAAAGGAGGCGCACCAGTTGCGTTGTGGCGCTTAGGTCCTTGCTTTTGATGGCGCGAAAATGGCTGCTTATGCACCGGATTGAAGTTTCCAGAACCATTTGACTTCTGTTTAATCACAAATCCATACAGAGAAAATCAGAGAAACAATTAAAAATAAATAAAATAAAATCCAAAGCTAAGAACATTGTAGAATACAACTTTTATTTCTATCAAATTTGTTGAATTTCACAACTCTAATGTTTTGTCACTCCTTATTTATATACCATCATCATATGTTCATGAAATAATCAAAATTCTTGTTCTTCCAAAATTTGGTCTAAAATCAAGAAGAAGAAAACTAACAAGACAACTATAATTGTTATTGTTCTAAACAAACAAACTCAACAAAAATCATAATAAACTAACATGATTCATTCTCAAAGCCATAATGCTATTAATTAATTACAAAGAGCAACGCAAAAACCTGCATAGAAGGAGTTCTTGGAGCAACCTCACCAACACTTGTCACAGAAGCAACTGAATCCTCAACCTTTGAAGAAACAATCTCAACATGATTCTTAGGTTTTGGAGTTTGAGCATCAGAAAGAGCTGGCCAAGACTTAGTTCCAACCATCATCACAGGAACATCAACATCAACACTAGGTTTCTTCCATGGAGACTTAGGACCACTAATCTCCTTCTGATCTTCACCAATCTCATTATCAGCAATCACCATAATTCCTTAATCCACAAAACTCTTCAAAAAAAAAATTACTTTCTACACCCCTCTTAAGTCTTAAACCTCAAGAAGCAAATTAAACAAGGATTTTTGACTAAAAACTAAATGGGTACTCAAATATTGACTTAAAAAGTGAAAGTAGAGGAAAAAGATTGAAACTTTACTTGGTAGTTGGGAATCAATGATGGTGAAAACAAGAATCAAGAAGTGGAGGAGTGAAAATATTGATGTGGGTGTGCGTAAAAAAGGTTCCTTTTAGATGGTGGAAGAGAGAGTGTGGCAAATATTAGGGTTTGTGAGAGTACAGTGATGTGTTTGTGAGAGTGTGTTTTGTTTGTTTGAGAGACAGTTGCAAACGTTAACAGACGCCAACTAAGTGTGCGAAAAGGGTGTGTGAATGAAGGACAGACAAACAAGGTTTAATGAGTTTAATATAAAAATATATATATATATTTAGTTTTAATATTAATATTGATTTATTATATATTAGGGTCGCCATTTAATTACTAGTACGATAGACTTCACTAAACTCATTGCATAATTCTCGTAGGTTGTTTTTGACTTTTTTGGATTTTTTTTTTTTTTTGAGGACTTTATTTACTCTTTGAGGAGTGAAAGTAGAATTGGAAGTTATCAAAATCAAATTTTTAAGGATTTGATGTGTTTTTTAGTGAGGAATTGATATAGGTAGTTGGAAATCAGATTTTCAATTTAAGTTTGATGTGTATTTAATTTAAAAAATAAATAAATCTTTTAAAATTGGATTTGATGTGTTGGTGGATAATTATGAAGAAAATAATATGATGCATGCAAATTTTAATTTGAATTCAACTAATAACAAAATAACGATGGTGGTATAGAGATCAATATCATATGTATGATTTTCGTTAAAAGAATGTGATAGACAACTTAGATTTAAATATCGTGTAGTCAATAAACGACAATTGAGTTTTGTAGAGTAACAGAATGGTTGTCTCGTATATGAATCTCAAATTCAATAGAATCAACCAAATTTTCTTCTATGTATATACCGATTTTCTTCCATTAATTTTTTCGCTTAATTTCCTTTCATATACATGCAAAATATTTTACCTATTTATTAGTTTCTCTTTATCGAGTAAATCACAAATCAACCTAGAAACTTATGTTTCTTAATAATATATTTCAAGTCAAGTGAAAAGCTTAATGAACTCTCCAAGATTCAACAATAATTATTATTTTTGTAAAATATCATCTAGTAAGTTTTTGTATATCAATGTGAGTGATCTTCTACTAATGACTTTTGTTTATGTTATCGGAGAGCATTGTTTTCTTTTATATTTAACTAAGTGTTGGGTAAGATTATTTTCTATATAATACACAATTATCGATGTCAATCTGAACAAATTATCACCGGTAGACGTGGAGAATGAATAGCTACTTTTTATGATAGCGAAGGTTGTTCCAATACACAAATTTTGACCTTTGTTTGAGAGGGAAATTTATAATGCATAAAACATAAGTGTCAGTGTAGTGAAAAAGATGCCAATGAATGTTTAAAGGTCGATAATGAATATGACAATAGAACAAATAGAAGATATTGGTTCTATAAGAACAGAGCTGGTAACTATGTATATTATTTTGTTGACTATGGTCTAAGGAACAATGCATGTATATTTCGTACATATGTTTGCATTGTTCGTTGGACTATGCCCAACAAAAGAATATATATAGTTACGTCTACTATATTGTAATGTGAGTCATAGGTGTTTTTCACAATAGAATCCCTCCTAGTTAATATGTTATTGTGTG
This sequence comes from Cicer chorassanicum, assembly GCA_037974735.1. Lineage (NCBI taxonomy): Eukaryota > Viridiplantae > Streptophyta > Magnoliopsida > Fabales > Fabaceae > Cicer > Cicer chorassanicum. The sequence continues at coordinate 43,117,127 of JBBPBP010009778.1, forward strand.
ATATACAAATTTACGCGTTTGCTTAACTTTGATCATCTCTGACTCCTTACCAACCTCAATAAAGGTAATCAATCAATAAAATAATGAAGGGGAAAAATATGATCAATCATAATTCAGATGAAGAAACATGGTTTGTCTTATCTTTATGTAATGTTATTTTGTACGTTATAAATAAAGCCAACTTTAAAATAAAAAGTTTGTCTATATTTGAAGTCATCCATAAAACTTAGAGTTTCATTGAGGGCCACAAGAATATGCTTACACACTTGGATTTTAAATAGACAAAAACAAACATCTATTTTGTCATTGTATTGGCCCACCTTATAAATCTTTATTATAAAGTCAATGTGGATGCAACTAGACTCGTAATAATAAATAGGGTGTTAGAACTTCGAGAAGTTAATCATGATGATAATGGCTTGGTGATGGCTATGACCACCTGGTGTTTTGAGGCATTTCTAGATTTTGATATTGCAAAAGGACTGAATTTGAAACTACCCATTTGGTTTACCATTGACATTTGATTTAGGCAAATTTTTGATAAAGACTTAGAGAACGTGATTCACGAAATGCATGCAAAATCCAAATATTTATCCTATTTTGCATTAACAATCATTGATTATCAAAAGATGAACGTTTCTTTATTTTCATTTTCATTAAATCATATTAAACGAATTATCAACGTTTCTTTTCATCCGTTAGATTCCACACACTCAAATTTCTATCTTTCAAAACAATATTATTTTATTTATATTTCCGTTATTGTATTGCATCATTTATTTCAACTGATTTAATTGTTTAATAAAATTCATTTTGACGTAAAAAAACTTTGGTAAATGGATTTTCTTTTTATTAATTGGTTAAAAGTAGATAACATAATTAATTTTACGGAAATAAATATTTTGTTTTTGTTTTATTTAAAATTCAATTTACATACATATTTTACAACTTTAGCTCACTAACGAACTACTCATGCAAGATCAATAAATATTTTGTTAATTGATGTAAGAATCAAGAGAAAAAACGGACCAATAAATATTACCATCTATAATTTAATATTGTACTTAAAACTAATATTTTTTTATTTACTTATCATCACATCAGAATTTACCTTGACGAGTTGTAGATTATTTCAATTGACAGAGCCATTTAACTATTCTGTTTTTCACCTAATAATAAATCAAGATTTTAGTCATTTTAATATTTTAATATTTAATAGGCTTAATAATTTATTTTTGTTCTTAATTAATGTAATAAGTACATAAGTCTTAATAAATTAATATTTTTGTGTCGTTTAGATCTTTAATAAGTTTAAGATTTACATATGGATCCTGTAACTTAATATTTTTCCATGTTATATATCATAATAAATTCATCTACTATTGGATGATATTTTTGGTGGCATGATGGTTGTCATAAAACATGGTTTTGTGCCTTAAGAAAAATAAAATTTGCGACCGTTCCAAACCGTCTATATAAGGTGCAAAAAAGTAGAAGTATGGGCTTAAAACTCTAAATTTCAGATCCAACCATTAGTATAGGCTATTATTATATTTTGACCAAAAGAAACAAAAAAGGCTATTATAATAACAAGGCATGCTCAACTGAATGACCATACTCCGAGTATATGTTTGGTTTTTGGTGGATTTAAAATCAATTAAGGAGGTGTAAAATTTTAGATATATAAAATTGAATTAGTAAGGTGAATATTATCTTATAGACATTAGCTCCTCTCCTTAATTAAGGGTAGATGTATTTATAGATAAGAATCAACCCGTTTATTTCAAAAATCAATTTAAATCAATTATATTAGTTCAATTTTTTTATAAGTTCGAATATAAATCACGTCAATCAAACTCCCCATCTATTGATTTGATATCAAATTCAAGTACTTCAAAAATTGACGACCTCACAACCGAACCAAATTGTTATAATTTATTATTATTATTATTATTATTATTATTATTATTATTATTATTATTATTATTATTATTTATTCTATTTCATACTATATTTGTAGTTTTTATAAAAAAAAATGTTGAATTTATTAATTTTAAATCAATATATCTTATTATTTATCTCTTGTAATTTATGTATTTAATTTCATTAAAAAAACTAGTGTTTGAAAAAAAAGTGACTTTTAAAGAAATTTTTAATTAATGTTCGTAAATTTTATAACCATCAATCAATAAATCAATTTATTTTTCATCAATTTAATTTAATTTAGATTCTGTGAAAATAAATTACAAAAACTAAACAAAGCCAAACAAATTATTTTCTATTGATCAGATTTTTTTTCTTCTCTAACTAACCAAACTAACCTAATATTTACACTCCTACCCACCCCTATATCACTAGATTTTTCACACACGGCAAAGGATCTCTCTTTGTCTCTAAGGACTACTCTCACCAAATTTAGAAAATTTTACCCCATACCCCCCAATTATACTTATACCCCTAAAATAGCAGTGAAATGACCATTTTGCCCCCCTTATATAATAAAAGTAAAAAAAATTTACCATTTGCAAATTTCACATCTCCGGTACAAAAAGTAAGTTTTTTTTTTCCAAACTTCCGGAAAGCTTTAAAGCATGGTATCCGGTACATAACCTATTACTCCAGACACCTTTGAACAACATATCCGGTACATAGGCCTCTACCGGAGATGTTTTTTTAACCTATCTGGTACATATGCTTTTTTTAAGCTCTCCGGTACATATGCTTTTTTTTTTTGTAAACTACCGGATACCTATTTTTTAACCTCTCCGGTACAGTTCTGTTTTTTATAAACTTCCGGGAACCTTGTTGAAACGTATCCGGTACAGTACATTTTTTTAAATTCCCGGAAACCATGGTTTAGGCTCTCCGGTACAGTACATGTTTTGTTTTTTTTTTATTTTAATTCATTATAAGTTTATAACTAACTGTGATTTATTTGTTTTTAATTTTTCAGTGGGCGCACGAGGAAGAGACGAGAAAATCATAAGAATTATGCGTGACACTGATGCTTCTACATCATCCGCGATGAATCCTCCAGAGAGGATTCGACCGACAGCTTCAAGGAGAAGAAGACGGATGATAGTTGAAGACGACGATGATGTGGCTGTGTATCATCAGGAGCTGCCTCCTATAGTGCATGAGGACGAGCCTCCTATAGTACATGAGCATGTCGATGTACATGAGCAGGAAGAGGCTGCACCTGCTCAGGAGGGAGAGCATATGGAGGAGGAGCATGATGGAGCTCATGGACCTGGTGAGGTCACACAGTATCCTGGTGGACCTTATGATTTATCGGTCCTTACACGGTACTATCATCATGTTTCAGCTAGATTGTGGTTTGGTGAGGTATGTTAAAATAATTAAATTATTTATAAATCATTAAAAATATTTAAATTAATTATTATTTTATATTTAATTATAATGTTATTTATTTTGTTTGTATACAGCAATTTACTCCGCCGGTACTTCCGCGACCCATAGAGAATTGGGTGAATTTGTCAGGACTGACCCCATTACAGAGGGGTAGTTTGAAGATGACTAACAACGCCCTGTTATCTGCGTTTGTGGAAAGATGGCATTCTGAGACATCGTAATTTCACATGCCATTTGGTGAAATGACGATTACTCTATATGATGTTGTCAATCTTCTGGGGTTGCCTATTAGGGGTGAGTTCTACAATCCACCCGATGTAGATAGAGTAACGGCATGCAATCTTGCCATGACGTTATTAGGGGTGACGGCGGAAGAGATTTGGGAGGAGACTAAAAAGACCAGAGGTGCGCATTATAGATTGGATTGGTTGAAAGAGGTCTTCGCAAGGCAGTGTGGAGCAGAGAGATTTGACTGTGCTGCTCGGGCGTATCTGTTGAATTTAGTAGGGAGTACTATTTTCGCTGATAAGAGTCATACTCTAGTTGATGCGAAGTACCTTCCTCTATTCAGAGATTTAGACGGTACAGATTGATACTCATGGGGTACTATTGCACTCGTAGTCCTATATGACTACCTCTCTGATGCCCGCTGTTATGACACCAAATAGCTAGCTGGATATATGATGCTGCTTCACGTATGATTTATTTATTTATTTATTTTTATCTTTATTTAATTAAATTGATCATTTATTTATTTATTTTTTATGTTTATTTAGTTGTATTAATTATTATATTATTTTGATTATTATATTATTTTGATTATCATTATGTTTTTATTCTTAATTATTATTTTTTATGTTTAATTAGTTGTATTATTTATTGTTAATTACTATATTATTTTGATTATCATTAATTTATTTATTATGTTTATTTAGTTGGTTATCATTTATTTATTGTTACTTATTATATTAGTTTGATTATCATTAATTTATTTTTATTTTTTTTGCAACAGTGTTGGATTTACGAATATTTTCCAAATATTTGTAATAGAGGTGACCATGATGCTGACGCGGAATGTTATGCGCGAATGAATAGATGGTGCTACAAACAGGCCAAGCATAAGCTCCACGAGTACAGACGTGTCATTGACAAATTGACACCTGCGGATGTTATATGGAGACCATGGGAGAATCACAGGGGTGTCATTCCGTTTGATGATATCATGTTATATACTGGTCACCTCAGATTATGCAACACTATAGTGAAATATCTGCCAGAGAGGTGTTTGAGGCAATTTGGATATATCCAACATATTCCATCTCTGCCACCTCCAAATCCTCCTAGATTATTTGATGCTGACGTAGAATGGTTGGGATACGTGACGTCAGTCGCATATATATTGCAAAAGAGTCGTACAGCTACGTATCCATCTGAGTGTGACGAAGGATATTTGGAGTGGTTTTATCAGGTGTCTCACCCATTGCTGGTGTGACCAGATGGTGCGCCCAAGGTACCAGATGGTGTACCCCAGGTACCAGATTATGTTGTCCCGACCACTGCTGCAGGTGGTTCTACTTCACAGCCTCGGTCTACTCTACAGCAGGTTGGTGATCTAATACAGCAGGGGTTGAATGAAATTGAGCTACTCCAGATGATGAGTTGTATAAGTCTTTTTGGAAAGCTTTGTATTTAACGCGTCGTGGATGACATATGGGTTGTTTACATTATGCTTTTGAACATCTATGGGTTGTAATGTCGTTTAGTTTATTTTGAACTTCTCTTATAAACACTTTATGTTTGTTTGTTTTCATATCCATCTATTTTGAGCATTATTGTTATGTCGTTTAATTTATTTTGAACTTCTGTTATAAACACTTAACGTTAATAATAACAAATTGAAATAGAGCGACGACACTAATGTAAAATATAAAATTAAATAATAAGTTATTTTGTAACAGTTTTAAAGCATTAAGCTTCATCTAATGACATTGCATCTACGGATTCTATAGGTGGATTTTGTGTAACACGTGACAAATGACTTAATAAATAGCTCCAATGTTGTAGACGCCCTGTATATGCTATTGCCCAAAAAGTTGCTTCATTACTGCGATAATTCTTCCAATCTGGTGCAATATTTGGCAGTGGAAACTCATATTTCATCTTTAACTGCAAAATAAGATCATTTGATTATTTTAAAATTAATACATAAAAAAAATTAACTCTAAAGAATACATAAAATTAACAAAAAATGAATACATAAAAAAGTTAGGCAATCTTACCGGAACCCAATGATTTCCATTAACAAAACCAATACATATGATACGATCATTTATTGTCGTTCCTGAGTGTGTACCCCTCATAGGAAAGAAACTCATTGAGAATGTTTGACCAAACGTGACGAGAATAATATTATATGATGTCGCTATCACGTAACCCATATCAGGTATGGACAACCATTTCTCTACAGGTTGAACACCTAAGCTTGATATCTTCAGCGAATCTCTTACTTCTCTAATTCGTCCTGTGAATAGCCTATCATATGGAGTTACATGCGAAGCAATCTCCTGGTCCAAACTATTGTGGACCAAAGACCAAGACTCCTCACCATATCCAAGCAATAATGCAATAGCGCGAAAACCACAATTTTCATCCGCTGCCACATCAAATATGTCATCAATGTATGGCAGAATAATTTCGGGAAATTGTTTCCACAACTTATACTTTGAGGATTGAGATGATTGAGAGAGTTGTTTCTTTGATTGAGAGGGTTGTCTCTTCTTTGATGACTGAGATGACTGTGAACCAAGATCTTCACAATATGTTGCATTAACATGCTCAAAGTAAGAAGGGTCTCGATATACATCATATCCATCCGGCTTCTTACCCTTACCCTTACCCTTACCCTTCTTTACTCGACCTTTTGTTTTAACTTTTTCAGGTGGTGGACACATCGAACTTATAGTTGGAAAAGCAAGTTCACGCACCTTACTCTTCAACACTCGTTTTCCTATAACATCGAGTGATCGAAAGCGTTTCCATAATGCATTCATCTATGTAGACATATCCAACTCTGATTCATCTTCTGTGTCTTGGGTGAGTTCACATTCCATGCTTAATTTTCTCTATTGAATATCCACAGAATCTAGAGGAATTGGTTCACCCATCAATTTATATTGTGCAAATTCACAAGCACATGGTAACCCGTATGTACTTCTAAGAGAGCACCCACATACAGATGAATCAGTACCTACCCATTCAACTTTCTCAAATTCTACAGCAATACGTGTTAGAGCTTCTCTTGATACAAATGTATTCAATCTATGATAAAATGGACTGTTGTGTTCATGATCTTCGTCATAGAAACTTTTCTGAAATGAGCCTCTGATTTTTTTATGTTGCAATCTTATCATATTGTTCATAGCTTCCCAACATTTGCACAAGTCACCCATGCTGTGTTCCAACATTAACTTCAGTTTCCAATGAGCTGACTCAACTCTGTCATTACATGTAAATTGTCACAATTGAGTAATCCAACAATATATAATATAATTAAAAAATCAAATTTTTAGAGTCGCATGACATACCTGTTATTCGTTGTGTTCCCCATATGCATTACTCGATTTGTCCATGCTTCAACAAACCTTTCTTTATGAGGAGTCAACCAAGTGTCTTTCACGTAGTCAACAAACACCATATTACCGACACATGATTGCTCAAACATTTGCAGGCGCATTATATACTCTTTTTCATCACTGCAATACATAATGTCTTGCCACATATTCAATACTAACTCTTATCTATCATTTAAGACATATTGCTTGCATTTTGCTCCAACATTTTTGTCGATATGAAATCGACAAAGCAAATTAACAGCATGTGGAAATACAATGCCAACTGCATTCATCAACGCAAGATCTCTGTGAGTCACAATTACTTTAGGAAATTTGTTTTGTGTGACAAACAGTTCTTTTAGCCTCTCTAAAGCCCAGCAAAAGTTTTCTTCCCGCTCAGATTCCAAATAAGCAAATCCAACTACAAATGTCATCTTTGTTGATGTCATACCAACAATTTCAAGTAATGGCATCCTGTATTTATTGGTTTTGTAGGTACTGTCCATAATCAACACAATCGGAAACAAATTCAACAACTTCACTGAATCTGGATGCGCCCAAAAAATATCTCTCATAACATCTGAGTCTTCACGTTTTCTATTCCAACACACATATTTTGCATCTTCAATTAACTTGAATAAATGTTGTATCTCTGTTCTATTACCTCTCACATGCAAACGAATCATACTCCTCTGCTTATAAATTTGTGAGATCTTAGTAACATTGTTCTTATCTCGGTCTTGCAATGAGAGTAATATGTGTCTTGGTGCAACATTATATTTTGTTAAGTCCTGAACATGCTTTTTTTCTTCTTCATCTAAACGTCCAACAAATGCATGCCCCTCCAAAGTATCAGATAATTCATGGTTGTGAACTCCACAAATTACTTTAATTGTCCATCCTGAACCATCTTTTAATGGTTTGATCTAAGTTTGAAAGGACAATCACACTTTTTTATTGAACTTCGAGTTGAGCTAGCAGCATACTTGTATTTTCCTCCTTTGTCGCAACCTAATATTAACTTATTTCTCCTTCCTTTCTCTCATGTCTCTATATCTTCTGATAATATCAGTAACTTTATTTTTGATACCGATTTCTTTAGCCCAATTCACAACAGCGTCTCTTGTAAGAAATATCTGAAATAAAATTAATTATAAATAATAACCATAGTATATTTTTACAATATTAATATTAATTAAATTTATTCATACCTGATTTGTCTAAAAAATATTTGTTGTATCGACGTATGGTTTATCCAATAATGGTAGCATTTGATCCATATCTGTTAACATTTTAAAAAATTAATAGAATTCAAAGAATCTAAAAAAAAATGAAAATAAAAAAAGTTGTGTACCGGATACCTTATGTAATGAAGGTTCCCGGTACGTTGATGTGTACCGGATAGCTTGAAATAAGGTTTACGGAACTGTGATGTGTACCGGATAGCTTGAAATAAGGTTTCCGAAAATATTGAAATCTTTGATATGTACCGGATAGCTTGAAAACAAGGTTTCCGGAATGCACCTGTATACCGGAAATCTTCTTAAAAGGTTTCCGGAAATTTCCGGATACCTTTGACCAACCGGACTTCTTTTTTACGTTGACGAAATAGTGAGAAAAAAAAATTACTCTCACTTTAGTGAAATGGAAAAAAAAGTTGGAGGGCAATTTTAGCATTTTGAATTTTTTTTTGGGGTACAGATAAATTTTTCCCAAATTTATAGCCACACATTATGAGTAATATGATTATTCTCACTAGATTCTTGCTGCCTTCATCATGAATTGTCATCCACGCAGGAAACATACCCAAAGCCATTAATCATTTTGATGAAAATATAAATTTCTGAAATAAATTCCTTTCACTACTTTGATCTAGAGCTGAACGCCTTCATGGTTAGTTATAGGTTTCATTAGCAACAAGTTAATCCAACACCTCCATACCTTGTATCTACTCCACATTTCACCCATATTATCCAAAAATTCAAAATCGTCATGTCAATTAATAATTTTTTCATAAAGCAAGAGTACAAGATTGCAATATTCAAAATTACAATTTCCAAAAGAAGTTGATTTTGAAAATTATAAGAGCTATCAAAAGTAAGCTACTTTTCTGCCCCACCAAAATTCTTAAGATTTTTCAGAGTCTACAATTCGATAGTGATAAATGAATGAACGGTCCTTATCAAAATAGTACCTGAAAACTAAAATGAAAATTCAAGTATGGTATAAAAAAAATTGAAAACCTTCTCTGTTTTTCAATTTTGATTTTGAAATTTCATGGGCCAAATAGTTTAAAACTAGAAATTTCCTAGTTATGAAAGTTTCAGTATTATAAATTTTATTACATAATTTATATTCCAAAAATTATTTTCGGTGCCCAAAAATTTGGAGTGAATGAGAGAATTGGCCAATATTGAAAAGAAATAATTATTTTGAAAGTGTCGACGGCAAAATTGAGTTTAACCGAGTTTTTGAAGAACAAATACGGCTATGACACATTCAATGGAATAGCAACGACGTTTATCCATAAATAAGTGATAATAGCGACACTTCAAATTCTTCTCTAATAAAGCTACTGCAAGATGGAATATCAAGGATGAAAATTAAAGTATTTTCTTCATCCCATTTCACATTAGTAGTAGTGCGGTGTCAGAGCAGAGATATGAATGTTTTACATTGATGCCTTGTCTTTGACTGCTACAAAACAATTTCTACGACTTAGGGTATTGTTAGTTGCTGTATATATATGTAGCTTGTGTCACGGTATGGGGACAGTACTAATACTAAACAATTTTGTGCCTAATCTTACTAATAATAGCGAGAGTCAAGACAACATTAAAGGAATTGTGGTTATGGATGTAATGAAGGGTTTTCCTAACCATAATTCACCGGCAGAATGGTGGTTTAGGATGCAATGAGGGGTTTTCCTAACCATAATTCACTTGTTATCCAATGTATAATTCCTGCTATTACACTAAGAAATTTAGCATACTGTTAATGAAATAAGAACCCAAACCGATCAATCAATTGAAATTATTAAAAACAACCTTAGGTGAGTTCTATGATTGCCCCCTTCAATAATGTTAGAGCAAGTTAAATCACAAATTCCTTTTAAATTATAAATAAAAAGACAAGTTCAATGCATATCGCTTACACTCCAGAAGCCCATAGGAACACCCAAAACTTCCTGAATTTTGCCTCTCAAACTTGATTGCAACTCTCATAAAATATAAGATGACAAATTATGTTTTTTCAACTATCATAGAATCTGTAGTCTTCTTTGGCAGCATTTCTAAATGTCAGCTCCACGGATTAATATAATAAGCCAATAATGCCTTCTCGACGATTAAGGTCAACTTGCAGTATCATGCTGACCAACCGCTTCATCAATCATAGAACGATATGTCTCAAACAGTGTGATGAATAGCTCTAAAGTATGCTTTCCAATTTAACATCAAAACATAAGCAACATTCTAAAATGCACGTATATGGCAAAAATTTATGCTTTTTGTCTCACCCCAAATATGCATTTAAAAGGTCATGCTAACAAATGCCCTTAGGGAACTTTATAAGCAGCCAATAGAGTATAAATACCGGAATAAAATAGCCTTAAAATACAGCTTAAAACCAGTTTGACATAGTTCCTCCAAAATAATATTTGTAATGATAAAATTGACACATCTTCAGAAAAAATATATATCCAATATTGTTTCTGTCAGCTCAAGAAAACATTTATCATGTATAACAGCTTTTTTATCAAAACAAAATAATTACCAATTTGGGCACTTTTTATATAAAAAGACTCAAAAATAACAACTGAAACGGTGAGCGAAATTTGAAACCCCAACTTGACATTATTGAAAGAAAATTTTTAAAGGTCAATTGAGATTATGTAAGTCAAAAGAAGACAAGTTCCCAAACTTTCCCAGACAGTCAATAGTAAAAGAAAAGATCATACCCATAATGAACTCCAAAGACGAAGACGAGCATCAACCCCACCAAGTGTAGTCACTTTTAGCCTTGGAAGTGAATAGGGATGCAAGCTCCATCGGTGGATGCAGATGATAGAATTTACGAGCAGATTCTAGCATTTGTTATGTGGCAAGGATCTATGTGTCTGCCAAGCCAACCTCTCAAGCAAATTAAATAAGGTGTGATGTGCAATATCTATATAAATCCTTAGATATGCTGTTAGGATATCCTATCATATGCTAAACAAATTACATAGAAAATTACATCATTTGTTAAAGCAAAACAAGATAGTATAAATAGGCACTGGGTAAACATGCCATTGAACTAAAAACTGAGGGCTGGACTTAAGAAGGGGTGCTGATAAAATCATAGAAGCCTTACGGTACTGATCTGTTTCAACAACTGTTCAACCCCTCACAGAGGAAGACGGAAGAATAATGGTTTTATTAACAGTGCAAACCTCATGGGTGTGAATTCTGAAATTTCGAATATACAAAATCGCTTTGAACAGGAAAAAATGATGTATGAATTGGAAGGACCCAGCGTAAGAAAAGAAAAAACTTTTTAACCTTAGTTCTTTATCATACTCTATCAACTCTATATCCCCAACCCAAATAATTCAAGGAAAGCAAATGAAAAGAGTTGTGAAAAGGATCCAGAAAAAATAAGCAAAATCTAAAACCATAAAAAAATAGCAAGCACAACGAAATTCACATGATGTTTCCTTTCTTTAAGATAAGAAGATCATACTTCTGCAAAAGCCGGTAATAGTCCTCATAAATCATGGCTGAAAGCAAGAGCCACATGTAAAATATATAACTTACACTTTTGCCAGTCATGCTTTATGAAGATAAACAACAATGATAAAACAGAATTGGAAATTGAAGAAAATTTAAAGTCCACAATAAGCTAATAAGTTATTGTAACAAAGTTTTCTCTGCCCCAAAATTAAACCCATTCCTCAAATTCCACAAAGGAACAACAAGAGGTACTACATGATTTTCAAAAAAGTCGGGGGAAAATCTTCTAAAGATAGAAAGAAAATACAGGTTTCAGAATCCGGTTCTTTAGTAATCAAATAGTAATTAAAATTACAAATTTAAAAGATGCATTTGAATAGGGCCTGGTACTTCAGAAGAATCAGCAGAGTCCAAAACTAAATGTTTGATGCATCTATGAGGGTATCTGCACAGTGAATACATAAAGTATAAAAAGACCAATTTCCAAAAGTTATCACCAGAAGAAACATAAATACAGATATGAAACCTCAAAGGCCGTACCTCTGACACTGCAAAATAGATTTTCAAGAGCAGTAATTCTTTTAAACAACAATCCAAAACAGAGTAATCATTTATTCAATAAAAAAACAAGGGAATGCAATAATAACATTGGTATTGGCAACGGTTGGAAAAAGGGTTGTACACAAATTGGTAAATGCTCTCACCAACAAATTCAAAGATAAAGATAGTTAAAAAACTTGATGAGAATAGAGCACAAAAGAAAAAGAATTAACAGTTGTGAAGGTAAAGTTCATTATGTTATCCCCAAGTAAAAGTAAATATTAAATTTCAAAAACAATTATCATGGAAGAAAAGCAACAAACACCAGAAACATAACTTAGCAAGCATAAACTGATGATGAGCAGAAGAGCTCCCAACAGACCTCATAACTATCTCCTTTGTATTGATCAAAAAAATATCTACCTCTTTTGTTGGAAAACATAGTTTCAACATGTAAAATGAAAGCAAATAAACCTGGCATGCAACTAAATCATTCACTAAGTACTAACAATAGTAAGATTTCCAATACTCATCATGTATATCTAACACCCCAAATTACGTATTTCATTACTTCCCAACAAGGGACCTTGAAGTTCAACAACCTCGTGCAACACCACCCAAACACTTCACTACAAATTCTCTTACAAATAACATCAAATGGTATAGACACAGATTCAGCAGCAAATCAACGAAGTAAAAACAAAATATCAGCAACTCACCTAGTGACCCATATAAGGAGCGCCAGGACCAGGGTGAGGTCTAACACCACTGCTCTGCCCCATCTGAGGATTCTGATATTGCGGTTGCAACCCCGGCTGGTTCCCATATCCCATAGCAGCTTGATTACCATACGCAGCAGGAGGCGGTCCAGCTTGATTCACCGGTGCACCACCAAGACCTCCAAGCAAATTCCCAAGCCCCAAACCAGCTCCTTGATTAGCAAGCAAAGCAGATAACGCCTGTCCAAGCGCTGGATTCAATCCCTGAGCCGGAACTCCAGGATTGTAACCCCCAACAGCAGGACCTGGAGGAGCCATCAGATGACCAGCACCACCATGTGAAGGCCCACCACCAGAGGAATACTTGTTCTTATCTTTTCTCGAATTGTAGTGAGGCTGATGATGAGAGTGGTGAGAATGATGAGAATGATGTTGTTGATGCTGTGGTTGCTGATTATGATAACCTTTGTATCCCTTAGGACCATCAACAGCTTTCTGACAATACAAAGTGTGACCCTCAAAAGTCTTGTTTGGCTCTTCCAAAGCCTTCTTTGCACTCTCAACAGTTTTGTAGACAAAAAGAGCGAAACCCTTCGGCCTACCAGTCATCTTATCAATACCCAATGGACCATCTTCAACCTCTCCAAATTGCTTAAAAAACTCAAGCAACTTCTGAGGATCAATATCAGAGCTTACATTGCTTACAAATATCTTCCTTTGAGTGTATTCAGAGACCGGAGGACCATTCGGGGGAGGTGCCGGAACAGGTCCAGCAGATGCCAACTGACACGATGTTGTTCGGTTACCGATCTTCTTCTGTGGCTGTTTCAGTGCCCTACGACAACCGGTCCTATGCTTAAACAATATAAAAGCATAGCCCTTAGATTTTCCAGATAATTTGTCGGTAACAGCCTTGCAATCTTCGATTTCACCGTATTTCGAAAACACGGTAGTTAGGGTTTCGGCGGTGGCGTCCCAGCCAAGGCCGTGAACGAAGATTTTCCGGTGAGCGGGGTCAACATCAGCAAGCTGGCGAACGTTATCCGCTAGATCTGGATACTTCTCAATGGCTTGTTTCACGAGAGCGTGTAACTGCTCCTTCGTAAAAGGTTCGAGAAGCTTCTCAACAGGCTCTTCTTCCAAATCGAGATCTTCTTCTTCTTCGTTGTTGTTGGAATCATCAGCGCCGTTAGTTTCCACTGTTTCGACCTGCTCCGAAACTTCGCCGGCGTTTTGTTGGTTTTCTAGGGTTTCGTTTTCTTCTTGTTGTTGTTCTTCTTCTTCTGGTACTTGCTCTTCTCCTTCTGGTTCTGCTTCTTCTTCGATTTGAGGTTGATCTTCTTGTATCGGAGCGATTTCTTCATCAACGGCCATGTTTTGGTGATTTTCGTTTTGGTCTGATGTTGGTTCGGGTTCGACTGCGTCTTGTTGTTGAGGTTCGGGTTCGGGTTGTTTGGTAGGTTCGGGGTCGGAGGATCGAAGCTTTCGTTTTTTGGCCATGGCGGTGACGGAATCGGAGTTAGGGTTAGGGTTTGGAAATGGAGTGAGAAAAGGGGAAAAATGGTGGAGATAATGTGAAGTGAGAAGAGAAAGTGATTGTAATAACAAGTACGGTTGTGAGAAAAGCTTTTTTATTAACATTTGTCGGGTTAACACACCGTCTGTTGTTGGGCTGGGCTGGGCCGGGGCATATTCTTGCATATTCAAAATTTTTTTGTTTACATTTTCTAAATTATTTTGTTATTTGTTGGAACATAGAGTTGGTTAATGTGTGAATTTAAAAATTGTTGAAATCCCGCATTGAAAAAATTTCATATTTTGAGTATTTTTCAACTCTATAAATGCTAAAATCTCACGTTGGATAGAAAATATATGTGGGTTTGCTTCCATCATTATATAATGAGTTTCAAACTCTTGTAAAAAGTACACCATTCAATTTTTAGAGCGGTTGTTATGTCGTAGTCCCTTCGATTTTTAGAGCAGTTGTTATGCCGTAGTCCCTTCGTATTTTAGAGCAATTGTTATGTCGTAGTCTCTTCGTAGTCCTGTCGGTTTCTAGAGCGGTTGTTATGTCGTAGTTACATCGATTTTTAAGTGGTCCTAATACCATTATCCTTTTAGAGCGGTTTTTATGCCATAGTCTCGTTGATTTTTTTTAGTGGTCACAATACTACTATGAGCGATTTTTTGTGTCATAGTCCTTTTGATTTATGAGTGGTCATAGTACCATGTTGAGAGTGACTTTAATTGTCATATTGAGAGTGACTTTAACCGCCATATTGAAGGTGTAATTCTAGAACGGTTTTCTACGATGCAGTGGAACTTCGATACAGTGAATCTGGGACTTCGTGGTTGATAGTCTGCCTACAATTTGAGCAGTGTCGCGAAACGTCTTAAAGAAAGCCTATAAGTAACAACTGCCTACACTAATTTTACAAGAATTTATTTAGTTTACAATCTCTCGTATATTTGCCTATAAGTAATTAAATTTTAGGGAGCATTTTGCCTACTATTTGCATATTTTAGGGAGCCTTTTGTTAATAAGTTAGAAAATTCATAAAGCATTTTCTCTTTAAGTAATTAAAATTAGGGATTATTTTTCCTGATTGTTTAAACTTTTGCAGAGAATTAGTGATGAACATGTAATCAGATCACCACCATTCATAGGATCAACACCACCTCTACAATCTTTCGGTGAACCACCCCCAACGAGGATCAACACCTTATCCACAAACTTTTAGTGGACCAACATGGATTCTTGTAATGTTGCTTGTTTTACTCTTAATGAATTGATTTTCTCTGCCATTTATTTCCATTATTAACAAATTATGGATTAGAAATTTATAGGAGTAAGTTATTTGGGTGATGCAATTTTTTTTTATTTTCTAATTTGGAAATTTAGAGATTTATGAATTTGTGGAAGAAAATAAATAAAAAAGTAAATGTTGACCTATTTATTGTGTCTATTAACTGGCAAAATGCTCCCAATGACGTGGCATCCACGTTTATGTGTCATTGTGTCACTTAATGTTAGTGTTGAACAAGAAGGAATGGTCTGACTGAAACCGACCTATCCAAGGCCCAAAAAATGCACTCGGGCGTATGAAGTTGGGTAAAACAGATAAGCGGGTGAGGAAAGGCGAATTGGGTTGGGTACATGAGGGCGACTTCAAGTTGTGAAAATTGGACCATTAATAATCGAACTCGACCGTGTATATGTGATGAGAGTGTGGGCCACTAGGAAGTATAAACCAACAAGACCAATATGGCAGTCCCACATCTAGAATGACGCAGAGTATATAAACATATATTAACAAGTGTCAAAACCCTAGCTTCCTCGTTTCGCCTCTAAACACAACACAATTCGCACACTCTCGTTCTAGCCAAAGTTGTGTCTCCCGTTCGCATCTATGTTTGTCTTGATTTCATGGTAAGGTTACTCATGATTTTCATAACTATTTTTCCAACCTTAGAATTTTCGTTTTCAAGCAATATATTCGATTAACATGTGTTTATGTTTCATTTTTAAGGTCGATAACCGGACAAATTGATGGGTTGAAAGGTTGGAGTCACACGTCAACACCTTATTGTCAAAGGCTAAATTTCTATGATTTTTAATGGTTTTTTAGGGTGTCTTCTTACTTACGTTTCTAGGTTTATGTTTTCCACCATAATTAAATGTGAGGTCTCTGGTTCGAACTCAGGACAAGACATCCAACCTAACAATACTGACATTTATCAATTGAATTAAAACTTTAGGACTCCATTTGTCCACTTTTATCTATTATTTTAAATTATCCCATTAGATTATTTGTTAAGATGGTATTTTAAAATACCACAAATGACTATTTTTTGTAGTATCTTTTGTTGTTGTCAACTTATCATAAAGAGGAAAACTCTTCTTATAACCGTCAACTCCTATATTGTAAAAAGTATTATTGTATTTTTAAAGGTCACACCAAATATGAAAACAAAATTGGCAGACCAAATAAGAATATTGTCTTTATTATTAGTGTAGATAACGTTAAGTTTTGTACTTTTTTTAAAATCTTAAATTCATTAACATTTTTTGTAATCTAAACATACTAACATATATCAATTATTGACATATTTAAATGTATTACTATAAAGTATAATTAAAATGGGATGTAATACAATATTAGATTCTCAAAAATGTAATATTAGATATCAAAATATAAGTTAAACTTGTCAACTTGTCAACTATCAACATAAAAAAAGTAAGCACCAAAAAAATTACTTTACTGCCCTAATTAATTTAATTGAGGAATCACTAATAAGGAAGATGCAAATAATTGACACTTAAAACTGCATATCCAACAAAAAAGTAATTAAAATAAACAACAATTAGTAAAAATGGCAACAATAAAAAACAACAAACCTCCACACAAAAATGCAACTGAAACATAAACTACAAAAATAAAACTACTCGCAAAACATAATTATCATCTAAATAATTGATCTTTAAAGTAGAAACATTAATAGATGTATTAATTAGACAACAATATAATTACACAAAAAGGTATTTGCAATTTCAATGCAAAATTACATCATTGTCGTCTAACATTAAACCTTTAGAAGAGTCATTAAAGTTGAAATCATATTATAATTTTGTAAGTAAAAAATGCGAGATACATAATTACAATTGATGCAGAAATAACTGATTCATAAAAAACACATGACAAATATTTGTCATTGATAAATATCAAAAATCACGGAACAAATATTTATCACTGAAACATAAAAAATAAGAGATAACTATTTATCACTGATAACTAAAAAAAATATAAGACAAATCTTTGTCATTGAAAAATAATAATATTGAAAAAACACGAGACAAATATTTCTCAGTAGCACATACAAAAACACGATGAAAAATATTTGTCGGTCATAAATATAAATAATAGGGACAAATATTTTTTACTAATATATAAAATTAAAAATTTTGTTTAAAATTTAAACGTGACATATATAAAATAACAATGACGTGTCACTCGTGGAAAAACACATGTTAGTTGCTAGTTAGTTACAATAGTCTACATAACTCATATCATACAAATAAACATGTGATAGATAATAGATTACACTCATGTCTAACATTTTTAAAGTAGATTAAACTCATGTTTTGCAAAGTCTAATCTCCCTTAACTTATTTTTAGATCTACTATATTTTTTCTTAAACCCACTCTCCCTTTTATTTTCCACAAACCCGATTTTTCATATTCATTGGAGTTTTTGTTGTTTTTAATGAGATTCTACTTTTAAAGCGTTGGCATGTTAAAGTTGTCACATTTTTTAAGAGAATTTTGATTTGTGTGTTTTGTTTGGGGTTTCATCCCATTTTTACTAATAAAAACACTCTACCAACTACCAATCAAGATTTAAGCTATTGATATGGATTATAGAAGGAGAATGCAAATTCAATATTATTTTGTTGAAAGATGAATGAAAATTCAATTCTTACTTAAAGATTCTTTGGTCAAAAGTTTACGATAACCAAAGTGTTAAATTCCTTTACTTTATCCAAACAACGGGTCCAAATAGTCGTAGTACTTTTGATGATACTTCGAGATGCATTTGGGGTCAAACAGTAGTTAAAAAGAAAAACAAAGCTATATTGTATTTTTGATTCATTAAGTAATTTTTAGTTTTTATTATAGTCCTTTACATTTTTTTTTTCATTTTGGCACTATAAGTTACGATCGTTAAATATTTTAATCACTTAAATTATTTTTGTTTTACTTTAGTCTCTTAAGTTATAAATATTAAACACTTTGATATTTTAAGTTATAAATATTATAGATTTTGATTATTTCTAATAGTGTATACCATTGTAACTTAAACGACTAAAATATCTATAACACTTTATTTAATAATTTGTAACTTAAATGATTAAAATAAAATCAAAATGATTTGATGGATCAAAGTGTCTAAAATTTATAATTTAATAGACCAAAATAAAACAAATAAAATTTAAAAAGCCAAAATAAAATATAAACTCATTTCCCATAACAAAGATTACCTTAAAAATTTAGCCTTAAAAAGGATCAAATAGCTTGTAGTGCGACAATATTACCACCTCTAGTCCAATATATTAAAAAATGTTAAGATTTCATTAATCTCAAATATAAATAAAAATTATAATTTTAATATTCATTTATTCTTTAAGTATATTTCTTATACTTTTCCATATGTATTAGTAATGAATTTATTTAATAACTATACGAGCTAATATAAAAATATTTAATATTTATATCATTTAATAATAGATTTTCAAAATTACATAATTTTTTAATAGATTCAAAATTACTAGCTTCTTTATTGAATAATAATGATGATGATTAATTTTTGTCCGTAGAATAACCGATAAAAAAACTCGTAGACAAATATAAGATTATAGATTTGAATTTGATATATAATATTCAATCTAACAAATAACTATATCAATATTTGATGATTGAATTGTTAGTTATGGTTAATTCCAAACGATTGTAATATGATAGTAATTCAATTAGGATGGTTAAGAAGTTGTTAAGAATGTTAGAAGTTGGTTAAAAGGTAGTTGAGATTCAGTTTTGTAATATACTATAAAATGGTGTAAAGCTGTTTGAAAACTTTGATGCAAAAAAACGAAGAACATTCTCCAAATTGTTAATCGATTTCCATTTTCAGAACTTTCTGTTTCCTTCTCTCTTTCTCACAATTTC
This sequence comes from Cicer chorassanicum, assembly GCA_037974735.1. Classification (NCBI taxonomy): domain Eukaryota; kingdom Viridiplantae; phylum Streptophyta; class Magnoliopsida; order Fabales; family Fabaceae; genus Cicer; species Cicer chorassanicum. The sequence goes on from JBBPBP010009778.1 coordinate 43,136,806, forward strand.
AATTTCTCTCAAATATACAATATGTTATAACAATTGGCATCAAGAGTTTGGGTTCTAAATCTTGGTAAACACGAGTTCAAGTGTGAGGGGGAATCAAAATTGATAAATACAAGTGTGAGTGAAAGAAAGAAATAAATAAGACATTAATGGAGGAGGATTTCCATCGAATTTACCAATCCTTGATGGGAAGAATTGGGAGAGGTGGTCTGCATCAATGAGATCGTTGCTGGGAGCTCAATAAGTGTTTGAGATTGTTCAAGATGGACATGAACAACTTGGTGCAAATCCAACAAAAAGACAACAAACAACTTTCAAAGATTGCAAGAAAAGAGATTGCAAATGCATTATTATACATCTAGCAAAGTGTGGATTCAAACAACTTTGAGAGGATTTCGATGGCATATACATCAAATGAGGCATGTGAGACCTTGGTCAAGTACTATACAGGTGGGGAAAAGGTCAAGAAAGTGAAGCTCCAAATGCTAAGAAGGCAATATGAACTATTGCAAATAGAAGAAGATGAAGTTGTGGCAGATTACTTCAATCGTGTGCAGGTTGTTGTTAATCAGATGAGAACAAATGGTGAATCATTAACTGAAGTGGTGATTATTGAAAAGATCATTAGAACATTAACACAAAGATATGATCATATTGTGGTGGTCATTGAAGAATCAAAGGATCTTGATAAGATGAAGGTGGAGGATTTGCAAGGCTATCTTGAAGCTCGTGAACTGAGAGTAAGAGAAAGGTGTGCAACATCCTCAACATCTCAAGTACAGGCCCTGCAGGCCCAAGTTAGCAAGAAGACTAGCCAAAGTGATAACAACAGCGATAATTTGAATGGCGAGGAGAAATTCAACAAGAAAGGAATCTAATGTTACAATTGCCAAAAATGGGGGCATTTTGCAAATGAATGCAGATCCAAGAAGGTCCAAATAGAGGATGATGAAGCTCATATGGCAGCTGAGGATTCAAATTCAAATGATGTGTTGTTAATGGCTACAACAAAATCAGATGATGACTGCCCAGAGTAGTGGTACCTTGACACAGGTTGTTCAAATCACATGATTGACCATAAAGATTGGTTTGTGAGCATTGATGTGAAGGTGAAAAGGAGATCAGATTTGCAGATAATAATTCAGTAACTGCAGAAGGAGTAGGAAATGCGTTTATTCAAAGGAAAGATGGCAAACAATCATTCATATGTGATGTGTTGTATGTGCCACACATGAAGAACAATTTGCTAAGCCTTAGACAGCTGCTTGAAAAGGGGTACTCTTTGAAGATAGGGCATGGTGAAATGAGGATGTTTGATAGCTCAAGAAGATTGATCTTGAAGGCACCAATGTCCAAGAATAGAATCTTCAAGATTGATATCCATATCATAGAGAACAAGTGCCTAGCTGGTAAAGTTAGGAATGAATATTGGTTGTGGCGTGAGAGGTTTGGATATTTGAATTTCAAAAGCCTTTAAATTTTGCAAAATAAGGAAATTGTGCTAGGAATTCCAGAAATTAAAATACCAAATGAGCTGCGTGAAGAATGTTGTCATGCCAAACAACACAAAAACTCATTCAAGGCTGAACTGCCAACTCGATCTTCAAGAATGATGGAGATAATCTACTGTAATGTCTGTGGTTCTTTTGAAGAAGTGTCAATAAGAGGTAATCACTACTTTGTATCATTCATTGATGATTTTACAAGGAAAACTTGGGTCTATCTAATTAAGAAGAAAAGTGAAGTGCTAGTTGTGTTTAGAGGGTTCAAGCTAATGGAAGAAAAACAAAGTGGCTGCAATCTTAAAGTGATTAGGACAAATGGAGGTGGTGAATATCAATCCTATGAATTCCATGAATTATGTGACAAAGAATGAATGATACGTGAAGTAACTGCACCATATACACCACAACATAATGGAGCTGCAGAAAAGAAAAATATAACCATTCTTAATATGGCAAGAAGCATGATGAAAGGGAGAAAGATGCCTCACAAGTTCTGGGTGGAAGCAGTTTCAACAACAATATACATTTTGAATAGGTGTCCAACCAAGAGACTTGGTACTAGAACACCTGAATAAGCTTGGACTGGAAGAAAGCCAGATGTGAATCATCTGAGAGTGTTTGTTCATTCTGCTTCAGGCATGTGACAACTCAAAATAGAACGAAGCTTGATGACATGACTGAACAAATGGTGCTGCTGGGTTATGATGCAACTGGAGCTTACAAACTGTATGATCCAAACAAGAACAAGGTGGTGATAAGTAGGGACATATTGGTGGATGAATCAAGAGGATGGGACTGGAAAATGAGTGAAGCCAGCTCGAGCAGTGCAGCCAGCCCAAACATACCAGTCAGCTCCATCAGTCCAGCCAACAATGCAGAAGTAGTGGAACTTGATGAAGGCCAGCCTGCAAGAACAACAAGTTAGCCAGTTCTTGAGTCTGTAAGAAGGTCTGAAAGAGATAGGCAACCTTCAGTCAGATTGCAACCATATGAAGTGACATTTGACTCAACTATCAATGCAGATGGAGAATTAACACATTTTGCTTTGCTGACTGAATCAGAGCCAATAGGTAATGAAGAGGTCTTGAGTGATCCTAGATGGAGATTAGCAATGGAGGAAGAGCTCAAAGCAATAAAGAAGAACCAGACTTGGGAGCCGATGACCCTGCCAGTAAATAAGAGATCAATTGATGTGAAGTGGTGTATAAACTAAAATTAAAGCCTGATGGATATTCTTGCAGAAACATGGATTGGACTATGATGAGGTGTTTACCCCAATAGCTATAATTGAAACTGTAAGGTTGGTAGTCTTAATGGCCAGTTACAAAGGTTGTCTATGCATCAGCTGGATGTTAAATTAGCATTCCTCAATAGATCATTGAAGGAAGAAGTGTATGTGAAACAACCACCAGGATATAAAATAAGAGGCAAGGAAGACAATGTATATAAGCTGAAGAAAACACTATGTGTCCTGAAGCAAGCCCTTAGGGCCTGGAACAAGAGGATTGGCAGATTCATCATAGAGCAGCAGTTTCAAAAGTGTTTCAATGAACATGGAGTGTATGTGAAAAAGGCTGCAGCAACACCTGCATTATTGATATGCCTTTATGAGGATGATTTGCTAGTGACTGGTAGTGACTGGTAATGGCAGCTAAAATAATTTTGAGGTACATCAAGGAAACAAGTGAGTTGGGACTGTAATATGTTAAAAGGCAAGTTGGAATTGAAGCTGATCTGATTGGGTTTATTGATGCAGATTGGTGTGGAGATAAAGATGATAGGAAGAGCACCCCTGGCTATGTCTTCATGATAAATAAGTCACCAATCGCACGGTGTTCAAGGATGCAAAGCATAGTAGCATTGTCCACTTGTGAAGCTGAATATATGGCTCCATCAATGGAAGCTTGCCAAGCTATATGGCTTGCTGAACTAATGACAGAGCTGGGACTAAGAGACAATGAGGCTATGAAGATAAAGATTGATAACAAATCAACCATAGACCTAGCAAAACACCCAAGTGTTCATGGTAGAAGCAACACATATAGAAACTAGATACCACTTCTTAAGGGATCAAGTTACAAAAGGCAAAATAAAATTAGAGCATTGCAGCACCAAATATCAAAAGGATGACATCCTAACCAAATGCTTGAAGAAGGTGAAGTTCCAATATATGAGAGACAAGCTTGGAGTAACACTATCTTAATCATGTTGAATTAGGAAGAGTGTTAGTTATGGTTAATTCAAAATGATTGTAATATGACAATAATTTAGTTAGGATGGTTAAGAAGTTGTTAAGAATGTTAGAAGTTGGTTAGAAGGTAGTTGAGATTTAGTTTTGTAATATACTATAAAATGGTGTAAAGTTATTTGAAAACTTTGATGCAAAAAAAACGGATAATATTCTTCAGACCATTAATCAATATCCGTTTTCAGAATTTTCGATTTTCTTCTCTTTTTCTCACAATTTCAATTCATCTCAAATATACACTATGTTCTAACATGAATTAGATTGATGGAACTAATATTTTTTTTACAAAATAATAATAATGTTTATTATATTATTATGAATCGCAATCAAATCAGAGGCACAACTAGCACGGGCCAAACACCAATCACTTTCAATATGGTACAACTCTTCTAATATATTTTCCATAATATAAATAAATAAATATTTAATAAATTCAATTTTTGATCAGACACAACAATCATACAATCCAAGATTTCTGTCCAATTTCAACATACTCAATTTTTAGCTTCAACTATCTGATTCTCTTTCTATCTATCTACCATTCTTTGTTTTCTTTTCACTTGATTTGGTCAAATTCGATACCCCACAAAAAAAAATGCATACTTTGATGGGTTTCTTCTGATTCCGTGCCCAACATCACTGGGTCTCTTGTTTCAGATCCTATTTATTTTCTTTCAGGTAATCGATCTTTTTCCTCTTCTTTTTTGTGTTGATGTGTTTCTTTCTGTCTATTTGATTTTTTGCTTGATAATGATTTTGATTAGTTGGGTTGATCATGATTTGTGAGAATTTTTTAAAAAGGATGAAATTTGGTTGAAAAAAATGGAATTTTTGAATTCTAAATGTTCAATGTGAGTGATTTTTGTCATGTTTTTGCCCCAGCTGATGTACACAAATATGGGGCTTCAATTTCATGTTATGGAGCTCAATAAGGTTCAATTGGTGTGTTAGATTTGTTGGAAAAGTATGGAAATTTTGTTTAAGAAAAGAAGAATCTATAGTCCTTGATTTGGTTATTTGAGGAAGTAAGTACTAGGGCTTTTGTCATCTAAAGGTGTAACCCAATGGTTTGAGTTGGAATGCTGAAGGAGTATTGAGAAGGAGGTTCGCGGTTCGATTTCTGCTGCTAACAAATTTCTCATCCCTCTGTGTCTAACAAACTAACCACTAACGTTTTTCTCTCGAAAAAATGTTTTAGGGTTTTCGATTCTGTGGTCAGTGATTTTGATAAAGCACTGGTTGGTTGTGATGACAGGTTTTGGGTTGAAATTGTGTTGAATGGGGATTCAAACAATGGGTTCTCAAAGTAATGGGCAGCAGTCTCATTTACAGCCTCCTCAGTTAACTAAGCAAAACTCATGGTATGGTCTCACTCTTGATGAGGTTAACAATCTACTAGGAGATTTAGGGAAGCCATTAGGGAGCATGAATCTCGACGAGCTTCTTCAGAATGTATGGACAGCTGAAGCTAATAAGGTTATGGGGATAGAGGACGAGCATGTTTCATCTTCGTCTTCTCTTCAACGTCAGGCTAGTATGACCTTGGCTCGTGCTTTAAGTGGGAAGACGGTGGATGATGTATGGAGAGAAATTCAGCACGGCCAGAAGAAACGATACGGAGACGACATGAAAATTGAGGATAGGGAAACGACTCTTGGTGATACAACATTGGAAGATTTTTTAGTACAAGCAGGGCTTTTTGCGGGAGCTTCTGTTAGTCCAACGGCGGGGTTGGATGCAATGGATACCGCCATCCCTCAAAACTTTCAACTAAATACCGGCCTGTTATCCTCTCCTTCAATTAGTAGTTTATCAGACACAAAACCGAGTCGGAAAAGGGATGCTCCGGATGCGTATGAGAAGGCTTTGGAAAGGAGGCTGAGAAGGAAAATCAAGAATAGGGAATCTGCTGCGCGATCACGGGCAAGAAAACAGGTTTAGACGTTATGCGTTATGTAAACTGATAAGCTTTATAGATATTGATTGTATCGGCCTCTTCATCATTTTCCTATGAGAATATCATTTGTTTAGTCACTTATAAATGTCTGGTTGTACAGGCTTACCATAATGAACTGGTTACCAAGGTTACTCTACTAGAACAGGAAAATATAAAGCTCAAGAAAGAGAAGGTGCGAAATTTCATTCATGTTTTTCCCTCGCAGCGTTTCCTTTTTTGTTGAGTTTATGAGTGTTTCTGGATACTTTTAAATTATCTTTTCGGAGAAGCTCTGTTAGTTTGCAGCTCAAGCTAGTATGTTTGTTGCTGTGTAATTTCTCATCCATGTGAAGGTGGACAATTTAATACCTAAAATTTATTGGAATTGGAATCTTAATATTTGAATTGAGTAGAAAGACACATTTAGTGTATGAATGAATAATGTCTCATCCCTTTTAAGAAAACAGAATCATAGTGTGAGGTAATATTCTTTTTATAGGAAAAGAAGTACTATTGAAGAGATGTGAACTAAATACATTGGGTGTAAGGATAAAGTGTTCTTAATAAATGAAAAAAAAGTGAAAACAAGAAAACATAATAAAAATTATGAGTGAACTTTTATGAGCGTCATAATGTTGATTCTAAACCTTTCTATGTATGGCCCATAAAAAGTGTGTTTTTGTTGTGAATACACTTGTATACTAAAAAAAAAAACTTTTTCTGCATATATGTTATAGTGAATAATATGATATTTGCCCAATGTTTCTTCTTATTTCAAGCACCATAATACATTGATACATTTTTGCTCGTTTCCATTATGCATTTCACAATACTGGATCAGTCGTGTTTTTTCATTTGTTTTTATATATTATATGTTGATAAAGTTTTAAAATGTTATGCTTTATTGTATGTTAGCATTTAATAGAACCTCATGCTTTGATCCACTGTGAAGACCAATTACTTTGTAGCATGGGCATGTTTGTCTGACCAATGGTGCTGGTGATATATCTGTGGTTTCATGTTATAAAGTAATGATTTGTATCTGTTAGGACCCAGATGAGAGTGTGGGCCCAATTAGGGCATTAGATAATAGTGTCCCAAGCCCATTATTATGTTATGAAAATATAGGAAAGGGGAGGGAAGGAATATGATGTGGCAAAGAGTGAGGGCCGAACCGAACAAAGTGAGTGGCACATTCAGTTATAAGAGTATGTGAAGAGAGATAGAGGGAGGGTATCATTGATCATCTTTCAGTTAGGACCTTAGAGGTTTGCCATAGAGGGAGCTATCTCTGGGATTACAGGGTTCATCTTCTGTAACAGTTTCATTTTTAATCAATATTACTATTTTTTGTTATTTCTTAATTGGGGTTCCTATCAATATCCTTTACGTACGCTTTCCTTTCCTAGGCATCTTTGTTTTCTTTATAAAATCATAATCTGATCCTGAGTGATTTTTTGTTTCTTGTCTTTTGCCTAATCAACCAGTTTTATGTCAATGGTCTTTCTTTCACAACTCACTGTTAATGTATTAATTATAATGATGCTGAAATATGAATTCTTAGTTAATTATCGCAAGATTTTTCTTGAGCCATGTCATGCTGCAACTGCAAATTCCTGATTATATTGTTGATTTTTCCCTTATATAGGAGTTCGAGCAGGGGCTACCACCTGAATCATCTCACGAACCAAAATATCGTCTTCGAAGAACAAGTTCTGCTCTTTTCTGACATGTGACCAGCAGTGAAGTTTTCTTGTTCCAAGTTCATGGCTTTATGTTGAAGCGTCCTGGATAAAGAGAAACTTAACTTCATGCAAAGTGTTGCTGCTCCTGGTGTGCTTTCGCTACAGTAGTAGCTTGTTCGATCTACGGGTATATTTAACTAACTAAAGGGTACATATTAGCTAAGGTTTGATGTGCATAGGCTTCAGAATTGCCTGTTTGTGTAAGAATTAAGATTGTGTTTGTGATTGTAAGCCGATGTGATTATTAGGGAATCTAGTTATCGAAAAGGCGACTAACTTCCAAAGAAACTGAATGACTTAATCTTAGTTACTGTGATTCAGCTATGGAAAGTTGGTGTGCTGCGTAGAGAGATTTTCTAGAAGAATTAAATAGCAAATGAAAAAATAGTTTATATAATGTTGTCTTTATGAAATTCTGTCATGATTGGTCTTTTATTTTATTTTTTATAGTTTCACTATTCATCTTTGTTATGTTATTTGTGGATTGGAAAATACAGTATTGGTCGAGTGCGAAATTGCTCCTATCTGACCTCCGCTGCAGCTATTTTTGAGATGTTGTGTACATCTGCCTTGAATGAAAGTAATGGAGACTTTATACGACTTGATCGTTGACGAGCAACACAAAAATGAGATTAAAAAATGATGGTTTCAGTGAGTATCTCACGGTGTTTCTATATATCGGCGTGGTTTAAGGACAACACTATTGGTAGACAGAAAAATGATGGGTTTTATGATGGTGACAATGGTCAAATAATATGTAATAGTTTTCCTAGCATATGAGGACTCTGTTTGGATGAAGTTAAGTTTCTCTTTTTCATGTATAGAGGTCACAACCCAGAAACTTTTTTGTGGATAATATTTGTCCATCCATGTTAACAGTTATCATATTCCTTCTACAATGACTATGTCTATGTGTGGCTTCATACATCAATATTTAAACAGCAAAATGTTTAACAATGCTTGCTAATGTTCTTCAAAATGAATTTCAAACAATGCCAATGTTCTTTTTAAACTAAAATTTAGTTCAATGGGAATACATTACAATTCTCTCTAAAATGACAACCCTGTTCCACAATAATCAAATGCATGCATTTCAACAGTGACTATATAATCCAAAAATTCTTTGGCAAATAGATATAAATTCCAGAAGCTACCTTAGGCCTTAGTGGATAGTTATTGGATATAGGATTTGGAATTTTGAAGTCAAGAAGCTAAGAATCAATATATAAGTCAAACTAACACATATTCTATGAAGCAGAGACTTCGACACATTGATACTATTAATATGAAAAACACAAGACGCCGACACAAATATATATCTACTAAACTGTTTGATGTCTGTTGCAAACAAATAGATGCACAGAAGCATTGTTTGATGTCTGTTGCAAACAAATAAATGCACAGAAGCATAACAAGGCATTCACATACATGAACACAAAAAATGTCCACTCAAAACTGTGAGTTCCTTTATCATAATCATACATAAACAGCTCTTGTAAAGACTTATTAGATTCTTTTGGTCTCTCATATCTGTGTGATATCGTGAATTCTACTATTGGTGATGGACGTGTAGTGCTGAGGTTAATACTATTCAATTCTATGCTCGTTGTAAAACTCATATATGATTGATTTGCTTTCAATTACAGAGAAAGTGTGGAACCAAATTGCACGAGTCTTCATTATGTCCCACATCGGTTACTATATGACAAAACTTTGTTTTTATAAACCATTGACACGCATGCTTGATCGCCGAGTTGAGTAACTACAACTTGTGACCCAAGTGGGGGCAATATTGTGATGGAACATGGCTGCGGTACAATAGGTTGGGCTGGTGGCCACACTTTGCTGGCCTGCCCACTCCAAGTCGAGAGTTAGACCATGGAATTTGGGCGAAGGCTCGGGTCTCCTGGTCTCTAGAACGGAGGGAACCGCATGAGGCTGGCTTCACAGAGCAGTGAACACCTCCTGCTCCTGACAGTGGAGGGATCACCGGCTGCTGTAGTCTCAGTCCATATGGCCCGTTGATCCTGGCCCATTGAACCATCACTTTTTTCTTTTCTACTTTTTGTGATAGCCTCTGCTTACCGAGTTGAAAAAACCGGTCAATGATGGTGCAAGATGTCCATCAATTTTTAAACAATTATATATTATCTAACTATTATAAATTAATTTATTGCTTCATATTAGAGAAACGGATAAGAGAAAAATGTTATATTATATTTTGAAGTATCAAAATATCCTTCAAAAGTAGTATTTATTTTAAAATGAAATATAAACTATCATTAAAAAAATCTTTTTTATTTATTACCTCTTTCTCTTTTTCCACATTCTCTTTTTCTTTTCCCCTCTAACACAAACACATGTCAAACAACCAACGTACTTTTAATCTAAAATATTAGCGCCACATAGTTGTGCTCTTCATTTTACCTAAAGAATGTGATTGATTGTAAAGAAAAAGTGTGAAGAGAGAAATAGGAGTGAGAGAGTGTGATGTGATAAATTAATAAGACATTCAAAGTATTGATTTTGCTACAAGAGAAATAAAGAAGATAAAATTGAATATTTTTAAAAGTATAAGATTGTCCTTAAAAAAAATATTTAATTAAGAAAAAAACAAGGACATAAATAAAAAATTAATTGTAAAAGTGCATTTCTACTATCTTTCTTTTTTATTTTGAAGAGATTGTAAAAAATAATGGGATCCACTAATTATTTTTTTTCTTTTCTTTGTCTCTCTCTTTCAAATCAATAAAGATAAATATACTCTCTCTCTTTTGGTATTTTCTAGTTCTCTCATCTCAGTATATTTTCTATACTTATCTTAAATCAATCACATCCAAAGTATTATCAACCTTAAATAAATAATGTTTATTATTAAATTAGTCATGGCACCTTTAGATAAGTTTCCAGGTCAGTCTCATTGCTACATCTGAATTAAATTTAAAGTTTTATTGTATGTAATCATTATTAGATTATGTTGAATTGTAATATGTTAATCTTTTTTACTCATAATGTTTAATTTAATTGACAAATGACAATATTATTTAATTAAATATTATGTTTTAAATTCAAATCTGATACATTGTAGTTGTGTACAATTTTTTTTACTATTTTCTCCACACACAAAAAAAATTAATTGAACATTTGCTAACTCGTCCAAAGACAAAACACATGAAAGTTTCGACTCGTTTATTTAAATTGGTTTGACGTGCCCAATTTAGACGAATTAATGGTGACTCAAGGCAAAATCCAATCCAATGAGTTGATCTGTTTTGCCCCCTATGCACTCCACACACAATTTGGCTAAGGGTATTGTTGGAAATGATGATGATGATATTAATAGAAGATTGTTAAAAATAATGATGATATTAATGAAAGTTGGTGTTGTTGTGAATTGAAAAATAAGGAAGTCTCGCCTAGGAGGGACAACACACACACTAGTAGTGTTTATAAGGTGAAGGTATGGAACTTGGGGTGTGCCCCAAGGGGTACCCCAATTTTGTGAAGGAGGAATAACGTATACAAAATTGACCACCACACATGCGAGCGCCACTGTCCATCCAGCTCGGCCTGGTGTATTATTTTTTTTTAGTATTCAAAAAATTAATATATATATATATATATATAATACATGTGTTTTTATCTCATTGATTACGTAATTGTCCTCCATCGAGTCTTGTCCTCCATCGAGTCAACATTCAACATCTAATCTGATCAAACCCTAGCTATTTTCTCGTTTTTTTTTTTGTGAACTCGCGCATCAGTTTGGAGCGCACGTTTTTGTGGTAAAAAATCTAGGGAAGATTGGAGTGCACGTTCTGTGAATCTGGACTGATGGATCGCTTGTTTTTCTCTGATCCAGTTGCAGATTTCCTCTATAAATAGAGGGTTCTCCTCAGTCGGAAAAACACACCAAAAGTACTCTAAAATCTAAGACTTTTATCTACTTCTCCCCATTTCCTTCTTTTTCTTTCGAATGGTCGTAGTATGATATTACGAGTGGCAATCATCTGACTGCCATATTAAGGGTGTAATTCTATAACGATTTTTTACGGCGCAATAGAACTCCGATACAGTGTATTTAGACTGTTTTATCCTGGGGACTCATGGTTGATAGTCTGCCTTGCACAATTTGAACAGTGTTGCGAACGTCTTAAAGAGAGCAACCTAATCCGCGACTGAACCCAGTTATATTTTCGGTGACATAAATTAATTTTTAAAAAGCTTTTTGAATTTAAAAAATAACAGATATTCACAATTGCGATGCTTCTCTTATTTAGTGCTAAATTAAATAAACATCTTAGTCGTGGAGATAATTTTTTCAGATGTATACTTAATAAATTATATTAAAATAAATATATAATATTAAAGTATAAAATTATTGGCATTTAATAATTTTTATTTAAAATGTTAGAGTCGAAAGAAAAAAAAAAGACTAACATTAAAAAATTATATATACATGACATGATTCGATATAGAAACTCCAAAATCAAATCTTGTCTTATGGATGTTCTAATTGCAATTGGATGTCAGGTGACAATCATGATAACACTTCTAAAGTTTGAACAAAACCAAACTAGAGACCCCTTACACGTGTATGATTTTCGCCACGTGCAGTCCTATTTCACTCGAACATGTTATCTCCACGCGCCTACCACCAATAATTGTCAATCTCAATATGATTTAGAGAAAAATTCTCTTCCATGCCTTGCCTTTACATAAACAACACAGAACAGAACCACGTCTATAAATTTACTAATGAAACAATAAAAATGTAAATTTTTTTTATTATTATCGTCTCTTAATCAAAATAATTTATTTCAAAAATTTATATACTTTTTATTAGTAAGTTAAAATAAACATATATTTTAAAAATAAAAAACAGAAAATATTTTTATAAAATAAATAGATTATAAAATATTTACTCGACTTGGTGTTAAATAGAGGAAACAGCCTTCAGCGTGGAGGCTATAATGTATTAAGACAGACCATTATTGAGATTTATTGCTAGTGACGGTCCAACAACTGATGATGGTTAGAGGCCCACTGGCAGGTTGCTAATGATATAGGAATACCACTGTTTGTCCTACAAATTGAAGGTACGAGTGAGTGAAACTGATTGCAATTGGCTCTCCTTATGGTGTCTTGTCTTCATATATAAGGTTTAATTTAACACTATACGCCACTGAAATCCATATTTACAACCTCATGTATACGTGCCTTTAATATATTTGTTTTTGCCTTCTATTTTGATGCATAATACAAAGTTTAAACATGTTGGTCCTTAGATCTTAAGTCAATTGACAAATATCGATATTGTTAGATTGAACATTTTGTTTTAAATTTAAACTCGAGAATTCATAGTTATATGACTTAATTAGGATGATATTTATCATATTTTTTAAGATAAAAAAAAATTTAAACATGTTATATTCAAAATTCAAATTCATATTAACATTAATATATATTTGAAGTGAAATATTAGAATTAGATTGATGCATATCTTACTATGAGTTAATAAGATATTTATATAGTAAAGATGAGTGATATTGAACTTAGACTTTATTTGTAGTAGACTAAAGTTAAGTTCGATTCGAAACAAAAATTATATTAAATAAAAGTATAATATTTTTTTTATCTAGCCTATGAAAAAAAATGTTTAATTAATATTTTATAAATATATTAT
>JBBPBP010009778.1:43154702-43195435 GCA_037974735.1 Cicer chorassanicum
TAATATTTAATTTTGAAGTTTAATATCAAATTTTATTAATTATTTTTATATCTTATATTATATTTTATAAATTGTTTATTATATTTATATTTTAAATTATATTATATAAGGGTAATCGAGTAAATTACAATTTTTATTTTATTGTATCATATCTTGCTGATTTTTAACCTAACTCATATTCAAAATATATATTTCAACTAGAAAGAGATGATAAAATAGAATTATGGATTAACTTATCATATCTTATTCGTTAATTAAACACTGAATTCAGACAAGAAATGATAACTTATTCCTATTATGTATGTTATCATGTCCATCAAACAGACCCTTAAAGAGACTGACCGAATAGATGTAGGAATTTTTTTTAGTGGTTTGTAGTATGATCTTTTTAGTTAAACATGATTTTAAAAAAGTTTGAGTTCGGTCTTTTTAAAAATAATCTGGTCTTGTTTGAACTTGTTGTAGACTTAGTCATCGACCTCTATCGATCGGAATATCGGATGACCATTTTTTTTTATTTTCAATAAATATTTTACATGAGATATAATTTTAATCGAGATACGTCAGAAATTAAATACAAGTATTTTTATAACGAAAATTTAAAGAAATGTTCACTATGATGTGAGAATCTAATATTTTTGCTAAATTCAACTTTGATGGTTAATACCATTATTATAATTAATAATAATTGACTATTTCAAGAAATTACAATAATGTAAAATTTACACTTTATTAAAAGCATTTAAGTTACAAAATGAATTAAAAAGGAAAAATGAAAAATGATGGCAGGAATTAGGGTGTGAGTGTGACGATAAGCGTGAGTTCCGTTAAAAGACAAAAGAGCGTGGAAGAAAAACGCAACTTGATTTGTGTACTCCAGAAAGGGAAAAAGGTTTTTCTTTTTCTTTTCTTTTCTTCTCTCTCTCGTTTTATTTTTTTTGTTAAATTTTCTTAGTAATCTAATAATTAATTTATTGCTCGAAAGTCCAAAACAACACAGCGTCAGATCAGACTCAGAACACAACTTGATAAGAACAAACGAACGAACGAAGAACAACGAAACCGTTTTCTTCTTCGCGGCACTTTCACTCTTTCTAAAGCCTCTCACACAATTCACGTTCCTGCGCGTTGTCGTTTACTCCTCCCTCGTCTACATTGCGAGTTCTTTTCTCCCTTTTAGTAAACGACAACACCTGCACAAAAATACTTCCCGTCGTTTTTGTTTTTTTTTCCTTCCCTCAAATCGCTTATATTTCACGAAAATACAGCACACATCTCTTTCTCTCTCTCTATATGGGAAACGCTAACGGAAGAGAAGACGGTTCCATTTCCGACGCCGGCGATCCTGCCGTTCGTGCACCTCACGCGCCTGATTCTCGTCCTCCTGTCCGTGCTTTCTCCTCCGATTCAATGGCTAATAGTCCTCCGCAGAGTCCTCGTCGTTCCAGATCGCCGATCCTCTTCGGTCCTCAGGTTCTCCCTCATTCTCTCTCTCTCTACAATCGTTCTTCGTTGTTTTATTCAATTCCTTTTACGCTTTTCTGCATTTTGTTATGCGTTTATGTTACTCATTTTTACGTGTTTTCATTACTGTTGAATTGGATTTGGTAAGCTAGGGTAGAATTTTCGATTTCGTTGTTGGTTACTATATTTAATGCTAACAATTATTTGGTAAATTAAATGCTGAAAGGTTGCTTTCGTTGAAACTGTAGATTATTACCAAGTATAATGAACTGTGGATTATTCCGTGTGTTAAATTGAACGGATCTGTGAATTCCATTATTGATCGATTTGGCTCTTGCGTGCATGGATTATCGATAGTTGATGAATGTGATTTGGATTGAATTAGCATGATGAGTGTCCAAAAGGAATTAATGTGACTTTTAATTTTTTTTTTAATTATTTATTTATTTATTTATTTATCAATTTCCATGTGATTTGTATGTTCAAAACTTGATAAGATAGGGCATGAGGGGTAAAGCGGAATGATGTAAATCTAGGAGAGTTGATTAATTGCTTTAAAACTGTTCGAAGTTTTTTTAAGAACTGTTGCGCCTGACATTATGGTTGTTTATGTAGTTAGCTTATCATTTTGCATTCCTTGTAACATGAAAGCTGATTTTGGTTCGGTGATAGTTGAAAACAATTTACCAAAGTTAGGGTGTTTTTTGTACACGTTGCGCCGAGCATGCACAAATTTCAACGCTATGTTTACTGAAAGCAAGAAACCGTTGAGTCGTTGACTATAAACACACAGGCTCCATCTGAGTTTGAGTTGGACCACATCATTTTTGTCCCGTAAAACTCATGGAGCCATGTGACCATGTCGTGGATGGTTGTTAGTTGTAACTGAGAATTGTGTATGTGGCATTGCATCATTTGGAAATACACATTCATCGTTCTACTCTAATGTACTCAACCATTAATTTTGTCCGATTTGGTCAACAAGAATTGCACGCAAGTCACAATAATGGCCTTGATTGAGTCTGTGAAATTTGCCGTTTGGAACGTCTATTTGATATTATATTGAATGCAATAATGTCCTCAATTGAGTGGGCATTGTATTCAATAACGTCCTCTCAATCGAGTTTTGTGATATGCTGTTTGGACTTTGGAATGTCAATAAGTTGCACATGTTTCATGAAAATAATTTTATTGGTGTAACGGTATGGCCTTTGTTTTGCATTGATTTTTGTGACACGTTCCCTTGGCTTTTTGCTGACTAACCTTGAAGTTTCTGAATTGAGAAATAGCACGTGCAGCGTTGGAATGGGTATTTTGCATTTTGTTACTGATGCATCATGATTCAGGATGTGCACAAAAACTGTTTTACATGGAAAACAAGAATACTTAGTTATGTTTTAAGCTGCTAAGCATATAATATAAAAAGTTTTATGCAAGATTATAAGCATGACACATTTAAATTGATTTACTTCCACATGATTCAATTCAATTGACGTGATCGTTATTTATTTTGACTATCTGATTTCAAATCTGGAAACAAGATACTTTCGCTCTCAAACCAATATTAACTAGGCAAGATCCCAAATGATTGGTGTCAGTTTGCAACATAGCTACTTGTCTTTGCTAACAACTCTACACTAGCGAAGCTTCATGGTTATATTTTCTTATGAATGTGGGAAAATTTTGGGACAAATTCCTTTTTAGTGACTTATAGATGTTTTAACCTATAAATATTTTAGAACTATTCACTACGTTGTGAATAGTGGTAAGGCATACATGTGCATCAGTGATCAAAACCAGCTCCACTTTCCTTCTTTACTTTCTGTAATAAATTTTGAAATTATAATATTTTCTCTCTGTACAGAGATATGGAAGAGGGAACTTTCTGTGTGCCATTAAATCACATGATTACTAATTTGTTACAGATCAATATTTGATCTGAGAATGCATAGTGTAAAATGATGACTGCTTGTTGATAGCTTAAATTGCTGTGTGATTCTTTCTACATTCTTTATTGGAATTTTTCTTTTTCCTGAGAGCGACTTTTGGCAATAAATTGAAGTTGAAAAAATGTATAGTTTTTATCAGTTAAAATTTATTATGTCTGGAAAGTATATACATTTTTTTTTTGGGGGCTGTTTTGGTTATAAGTTAAGCTTGGTCCTGGCTAGTGGCTAGGAACAATATGCAACTCAGTAGGCATTCACAACCAACTGTGTGTATTTTAAGTTCCTTGTTAGGGGCTAAAAGCACACTATTTTGTATTTTAGAGGGACTAATAATGAATAAAATTTTATTAGGATTAGAATCAATTTTCAAATTTTATGAAGACCAAATATATAGTTAACCGTTGTTTTTATCTGGAAAGTTTTTGTTGAAATTTCTCTTTAACAATTTCATACACAGATGATGGAACCCATAATAGAAAAACGAGAAGAAAACGTTGATGATGTAGACTCAGAAGTAGAAAAGAGAGGATAAGGAAAATGAGGGAACGCAGCTAGACTAGAGTAGTTTTTTTTGGAACAACTAGAGTAATTTCAAAATAAGCAAGACTGTTAAGATTGTTAAGAGTAGGTGCTTAATTGGTAGGAGAGGGTAGAAGAGGCACAAATTCAGATTTGATAGTTTTGGGAAACTGAGTAGCGGCTCATTGTAAAAAGGGAGGGAAAGCCTGAGAGGAGAATTCTCTCATTTTCCATTTCTTGATTTAGACAAATGTTACGGATTCTCTCTCTCTCTCTCTCTCTCTCTCTCTCTCTCTCTTAGATCTCGTAGGTTTTTTCCTCTTCTTGTTCTGTAACAGAAGTTGAGGCCAAAATCAATTTTGGTTGCCTTTAGCAATCTTAGATGATAAAACTGTGTACATGTAAGTTTAGACGTATAGACTCAGGTTCTTTGTGCTTTTCAGGTTCCTCTAGCTCCATTACAAAGAGGTAACGGCCCTCCTTTTCTCAATCAAATGTGGCAGAATGAGTCTCACGGTATTGTTAATCAACCTTCTGAGCAAGGAATACCTGTTATGATCACTTGGAATTATGGAGGTAACAATGTGGCTGTGGAGGGATCTTGGGATAACTGGACATCTAGGTGAGATTTGATGACTCCTTTGTTCGTAATGGTGGCTTGACATGAAGTTATCACAATTGTAATTATTCTATGATGATGATGATGATGTATTAATACCTGTAAATTTTAATTACTTGCAGGAAGGCATTGCAGCGAGGTGGCAAGGATCACTCAATTCTTTTAGTCCTTCCATCAGGTATATATCATTACAGGTTCATTGTTGATGGTGAACAGAGATATATTCCAGATCTTCCTTATGTAGCTGATGAGATGGGGAATGTCTGCAATCTTCTTGATGTTAATGTATGCATCTTCCTTTTTGTTTGTTTCTTTTTCTGTAAAATCTTATTGTCATGTGAACGGCATCTTTTTCATCATGGAATTCATCCTCCTTGACACCTAATAGTGCATTTGCAATCTTCTAGAGGATCTTCTCCTTTCAGTGCAATGGTGATTGCTTGTGTGTTGTAAGTAGGGGTAGGGAGGTAACTAGGTGAGAGGAACAAGGAAAGAGTAATGTACCCAATTTCATTATGACTGATTCCATGTGTGGAGATCAAGGATGAATATAGACTGAGGAAACACTGGATTCTTCACTCTACTACTGGTTTATTGATTTAAGTTTTTGAAAGCCAATTTCATGTGAATTTTTACTTTTAGGATCAGAGCATTAGTGTGATGGAAAAGATTATACTTAATAGTTAAATTAAACTTCAGTGAAAAAACTTAGAGTTTTTCATTATTTTGCTTTCTGAATTTGAAGTTGTTCTCCATGACTGTTTTTGATTGTTTGATTGTGACGCGGTATCATCCCCATTTAATGAAATTTATTTGTCTTCCATGTAATGATTTGAATATTCTTGTTTCCTGCAGGATTATGTGCCAGAAAATCCTGAAAGTGTCTCTGAGTTTGAGGCGCCAGCCTCTCCAGAATCTAGTTATGGTCAAGCATATCCAGCTGAGGAAGACTTCGCGAAAGAGCCAATGGCTGTTCCTTCCCAGCTGCATCTTACGGTCCTAGGCATGGAGAACGCCGATCCCGGTCCCTCTTCAAAGCCTCAGCATGTTGTGCTAAATCATGTCTTCATAGAGAAAAACATGGCCTCCAAGTCTGTTGTTGCCCTGGGACTGACTCACAGGTTCCAGTCTAAATATGTGACAGTTGTCCTTTACAAACCACTCAAGAGGTAAATATGTGACAGTTGTCCAGGTTGTCTTATTTTGTTTTATTTGTAGCCTCAGTCTGTAAAGAAATGTTCGAATAATCCTCCCTTCCGCAGATGGTATATGAAGGTCTTGTGTCTGTAGATATGCTTGAAAGAAACTGGCGTTTCTGTTTCGACTTGATACATCAAAACTTTCAGTTTTCTGGTAACCTTTTGGGTTTTTTTCTCCTTCTAGAATGATTAAAATATCAAGTGGGTACCTAAAATTTGATGTTGTTAGTGCTGCTGAATGTGTTAACTTGATGCCGGTCTCAATTATGTTTTTTGGTCTGTAATCCCAAGTTAATTAACATCTGCAATTGGAGAGCTAAAATTTTTGGTACATGTAATCTTGGTCCATAACTAACGGTGCATGGATTCTACAATATAAACAGCTTGTTTGGTTAAGATTTTACTCCCTTCAGTTTCCCTTTTTTTTTTTATGCTACTCAAAGAGCTTTCAATGGTCTTCCTTCCTCTCCTTTCCACCTTAAGCTATGTTTTGTATTAGCTTAAAAATTGAGACTAAAATTTGGGTGAGTAAAATGTTGAGGTGTAAATGTTGAAGGGATAAAAATTTCATAATTTTTGTGTTTGATTAGCAAACATTAAACTCGGTATGAAGTTCCTGTTTTGGAATAAAGATTGTGCTCTGTTTTGGTTTTCAATTGAGCTTCTGCAAGATCTATCGTAATTAGGACAGGTACAAAGACGAGGCATGGAACTTGAATGAACTTGCATTCCTGTTACTCCGGCATTGGAATCACTTTTTTTTTCCCTTGAATGAACCCAGCACCGATCTGGATTTGCGACAGGTGCTTGAAACACAGTTACTGCTGTCAATGAAGTTGAACACTAAATTTCTCATCATTAAGGATAAATCAACTTGGTCAATCTTACTATATAATATATATCTGATAGGTGCGGAATTGCTGCAGCTCTATTTCGAGTAAAGAGCTAAACTCCTGGGGGAAAAGGACAAATATGATTGCAAGATAACTTCATTGACTATCACACATACAGATCTAACCCGAAAAATGTCATTTTCATGCATAAAAACACGAACTTGCCACCAAAAAACAAGTTTATAAAAATGAAATAAGATTGTATTTAATCATCGGAATTTTTGCTTCAAAGAAAAAAATAATTTTTCTTATACTTTTCGGTGTTTGATATAGAAAATATTTCTCTCATCGTGTGTTGGATTGAAGAAATAAATACAATATATTGCTCATCAATATAGCCCGTCAAATGTAAGGAACATAGAATATAAATGTTAATCCATTGCTTATAAATAAATATATAAAGAAAGAAAGGCTATTCCACGAAAAAATTTAAACTAAAATGACACCTTATCTTTGCAATTACAATAAGGAAGAAAAAAAGAGTCAAGGTTCTCTCGTGTTTAGCTTTTGGAGTAATAGTCAATGAAAAAAATGTTTTCAATCAATCATTATAGTTAATTAATGAAGAGAAAATAATTATAAAAAGGTAAAGAATATTCATTTTTTAAATAAATAGAAAATTCAAAATTTCGTCCAACTCATTCTCGTATATTTTCATTCAATACTCCTTATGGAAGAAAAACAATTAACTATAAGCATTTATTTTTAAAACTAGTTTATTTCTATTGCATTTTTTCCTTTCTTGTATTTTTTTATGAGTAGTACAATATAAAACATTTTTTTTTCCTTGTAAGGTCATATATAACTTTATAATTAATTTTTTCAAAAAATTCATGTATTCTTAATTCCCAAAAATGAAATCAACTTCACCTTGTATATCGCCCACCTTCACCGATCCAAATACAACGAAAACGGAAACGGCGACGGGGAAGAAGAAGGTTCAATGGTTCTGCACTTGGATTTTCGGTTCCGTAATTTTGAGACTCATTCTCATCTACTTCCCCAAAAACCTCAAACTCTCTTCTCGCCCCGAAATCTCCACTCCTCTCACCAGCATTCGTCGCCGTAAGCACTTCCTCTATCACCAATTCAACTTCATTACTTCTTAATTTCTTCACTTCACTTCTTCTTGTTTTTTGCAGTTGCCGAGGGTTACTGGTTGAAGCAGTCATCAATGTCACCTTATGCTGGTTTCTCATTTCTTCTTTCATCCAATCAAATTAAATCATTCTCTAATGTTGCTATTTTGCTTTGAATTTTCAACCTGTTGTTTCTATTATCAGGTTCAATGTACCATGGTTCTCCTTTGTTGTTGACACTTCTCGGACCACTCACACTTACAAGGTGCTATTAATTTTGTGAATTTTTGAATCTGTTGCTTAATTTCAATGGAGTTATGTTTTGAATGTTTTATGTTACCACTGTCAGATGCAATCAAAATTTAGTATGAAATTTGCGTGGTATAATGATATTTGAAAAACATTGTTTGTGATGCAGAATTGAAGGACAGCCTGATCATCTTTTATGCAGGTAACTTTCTTTGCCTTTTAACTGTAGTTAGTATCTGTCTGAGTTATTTATTTTCCTAATCTAATGAACCATAATTGCTTTGATCTATGTTGCTTGTTATTTATTGTTGTTGATTAGTGATTTGCAACTGCTCCTTTTCACTTTTTATTTGTGCATACCCCTTCTAATAAATTATCTTTATGTGTGAATAATCTTCTTGATTGCCTTGTTTTTATAATCGAAATGATGCTGACCCTCGTCTTTGTTCTTTTGCCTCGCATAACTTCTGCATTTAGTACTTTTCCCTTGTTATTCTTGTGATGCATTTAGTGTACTTGGTTAAGCAGCAAATATCAACTCATTTCTGGATATAGTTTGGTTTTTGTGATGGCAGATGTTGTCACTGCAATGCTCATTTGTGCTGCTGGTAAAAAACTTCAGGCGGCATACAGTTCAAGTTTACAATTCATTGGCCTTCATCACTTATCAGAGAATTCAGGTTTGTTAGCTTAAGCTACAAGTTTCATTGTTTTCGTTCAAATTTCAGATGTTACGCTTAGGTGTGCTTCTCCTGTTTTTGTTTATTGTCTTCAAGTGATAAATGTAAAAAGTGTACAAGTATTTAAGTCCTTTGCAGATAAATATATACTATACCATCAAAAGAGGTTTTCTATTTTGCACTTGACCATATTACGAGATAATAATGACAGAGTTATAGCAGAAATATTGCTAGATAGTATTATGAAACACCTCATTGGTCAATATCTAGGTTTTAAGCATCAGATTCTGATATATTTATTAATTACAACGATTAGTCCATAATTTAATCTACAGCATTCAAACTTGTGGATAATATTACATGTCTACGTGGTTTCAGAAAAGAAATAGATGATAAGGCGCATGCCAATGCAGTGTTTGGATACAAAAATAATATATTTGTATAACTAGCATGATTTCCAAAAAAAGTATGTTATTAAATTGCCGATTAGAAAACATGATATTTGCAACTGTTGTTCTGCAGG
Source organism: Cicer chorassanicum (assembly GCA_037974735.1). NCBI lineage: Eukaryota > Viridiplantae > Streptophyta > Magnoliopsida > Fabales > Fabaceae > Cicer > Cicer chorassanicum. Next base: position 43,163,877 of record JBBPBP010009778.1, read on the forward strand.
GTAAGCTATGAATTATGATCATACAATTTAAAATTTAAAATTTCCTTGTCAGGCTATGGATCTTTTTCGAGCTCTGTGCAAATTCTTGTTTACACTTTTTGATACCATCTTCTCTGTTTTCAGATGTTCTTCCTTCAGGGGATTTTGCTGCTCTTGTATACTTGTGGAATCCTTTTACAATTGTTGCATGTGTTGGTCTATCTACTTCTGCAATTGAAAACCTGATGGTTGTGTTATCCCTTTATGGAGCATGCGCACGTAAGCAACTAACAATCTATGCCTTTTAGTTTCTGAATTTTTAGATATTTCATTTATTCTACCGAGTAGTACTGACTCAGTTCTTTGAAGTCTTATTGGTATTTACTGGTTGTTTTCTGCCCCTTATATTGAAAAAGTTATTGCATGGATCACGAGTTCTGAAAATAAAATTTAGTATTTTGCTCCCTGGATAAGCTCTAACGAGACTATGAGAAGTAATGGTAGGAATAGGAATCTGAAGAATTTCTTTTATACAACTAGACTTTGATAAACAAAACTTGCCAACAGTTTTTGTTTCTATTATTTTTGCTTACCTGATAATGTTTTTGGTCTTAGGTTGCTTTTGAGTAGAAAGAAATGTGATTACTTTTTTGTTGAGATAAAACCAATAAAACAAGACTAGAGTCTACGAATGGGTTCTGCTGAACCCATGTACATGAGAAATGTATTAGGACAAACTACCTAAGGCAAATCCATAAAACAAAACTGTTTTTGTTATTTTATTATCAGTCCATTGTTTCTTGTGTATATTTGATGCAAAAAATATTCCATCAGATTCAAACTTGATGTCTATGTCCCATTTTCCATTAAGTTGGCTATGTTTTAGAAGAATCCACTGGTTTACTTGATGTACTTGAACATTACATCTAAATTCTATCTTATTAACGTCAATTTCTCATATTTATTTCTCTCCTTCATGGGCACCATTTCATTTGTAATCATTACTATTATCTTACTACTACTAGTATTCATCAAGTTGATATCCACTTGAGTGAAAAAGGTTGCTGATTGCTATAGTCAGCAAGCAGATCAGATTTTCGAAAGCTAGATTGCTAGTCATCAAATCATAAAGAAATTATATAGTGGGGGTTGGAGAAATCATAAAAGATTGTAATGCATCAATAGAACATAGTGCCATTGCCTGGTATTAACTGGCTTTCAATCTTCATCTAATACTTCATTTAATGTTGAAACTGTACTGATGTGCAACAGGACTAGCTCCGGTGGCAGCTTTTGGGTGGGTTATGGCTACACATTTGTCTCTGTACCCAGCAATCCTTATTATCCCAGTATGCTGTTGCTCAAACCCATTAAATAACATTTGCAGCATAATCTTAATTTATCATTTTATCTACATGTAGATAAATCTATTATCTTATGTTGCAGCTAATATTGTTATTGGGGTATGGTCCTGATGCTCCTCCTAGGAAATTATTCTGGCGAAGGAAAAATCCTGAAGTTGATAATCCCACCTCAAGCGATAGGAGTTGTTTAGAAGATGAATTGATCAATGAGAAAAGGATGCTGAATGTATTCTCATGGAGGCCAGTTGCTCTTTTTTTGTTCTGGGCTTTGCTGTGGTCATCCTATGTTTTAATCCTCTGTGGTATCTATGTCCAACAGCACGGTGGTCTACGGGAGATGTTCAAAAGGTTTTGTTTAAATACTATGACCGTTTTTCTTTTCTTATGACACTTTTGCAAGTGACAATACATATCTATTTATTTGCTTGTGTAATGTGTCAAGATACTTCTTTTGGTCATTTTGAAAGCTCATTCTTATAATAGCTGCTAGAATTTAATGCTTTGTAGAGCGTTAAGACCATTGCTTATAGTGGAACCTGATGCTATAAAGTTCCTGTGATGGTGGGGTTGAGGAAAGGGTTGAATAATGGGTCTATTACAGGCAACCTCGCTTTGCATTTGCAAGAGGCTAAATTCATAACTTGAATTTGTGTCCTTCTAACAACTCCAATGGCTCCCCGCCAGAAAAGTACACCGCTTCTGGTGGAGCTTTTTCATGAATTAAAGAAGAGTGTATGGTTTATCATGTGAAGACAATTGTATACTATTAAAGTCATTCCAAAGTAATTGCATGAGTACTGAGTTATTGACATAGTCACTGCTGTACATATGTATGGAGCCACCTTGAAGTTTTGTAAAAAAATTTGCTGCAACTTGAACCCTTAGAATTTGGAAAAATTTAGGTACATATTACTGTTATTTGTTCATTCAATGCTTGAAACTGCTGTTAGTGTGAATAAAAAAAATGTAGTTTGGGAAATCAAATTATACATTTCCCAGTTTACTCGTGTGTATATCATTGATATTGCTTATACTATCCGTGGGGTTTTCTTCTATTACCCAATGTATTTTATGCATGTTTTTCAACATTAGTTTTAAAGAAGCAGATTGTGATTATCACTGACTTTTGTATTATTCTCTGTTGAAGAACATTGATTTTGATTTTGAAATGTTCTTTTTCTTTTATTATCCGTTGAATTTTGATGACTTTATTGTTTATGCAGAACTTATGGCTTCATTCTAACCATACAAGATCTATCTCCAAACATTGGAGTTTTGTGGTATGTTCTTTAGGAAAGAATACTACTTAGACTGGACTGCTTTAATCCTATGAACTTTAGCACTTATTTAGGTCTCATGATTTTTGCATACAGGTACTTTTTCGCAGAAGTTTTTGACTTCTTCAGAAGTTTCTTCCTGATAGTATTCCATGGGAATATTCTTTTGATGATAGTACCATTAGCCTTACGTCTTAATCACCGACCATTCTTTCTAGCTTTTGTATACATTGTGATTTCTTCCATGTTGAAGTCTTATCCTTCTGTAAGTTGTTTTTTCTCCATTAATTTCTTCTTTTACCTTGATTGAAATTAGCTCTTGAAATTTATGCATGGAGGTTTCAGTGTGTGTTGCTGAATGTATTCTTGTAATTATGAATGAAAGATGTTGTTATCCTTTTAAATGTTCAAACCTTGATATTTGTCCCAAATAATAAAAAAAGTACTCAAATAAAAACATCTACACACTTTGCACATTTATACTCAATTAAAAATTAGTTGAAATGTGGATCTACAATTTTGAAAGAAGATACTCTATCTGCGTGTTGCTGAAATTTGCCAACTATACTTTATCTGTCTATAACTTGTTAGTAATCAAACATATTGTGAATTTGCAAACTGTTGCAATCTAATTGATCTATATAATATTTGTTTTCCATTTTAACTAGGTTGGTGATTCTGCTCTGTACTTGGGTTTATTGGGGTTATTTGCTTATGAACTCAAAGGTAACTTCTCTTTCTCATTGAACTTTTATAATTTATACAGGGCATAATCGCTTCTTGAATAATCAACTTTCTCGATTTTCAGATATGCAGTTTTCGTTCTTCCTGTTTTCTGGTTATGTTGGAGTTTCACTTCTTAGCCCTGTAATGCACAACCTATGGATATGGAGGGTACGAAGTTTTAGGTTGATCTACATTTTCAAATAGATTAATTATTTTGCTATCCACATTTCCTCAACTGTGCAATGAAATTGGCAGGGTACTGGTAATGCAAACTTTTACTTTGCTACTGCAATTGGCTATGCTTGCTTGCAGGTGCTTTATCTCTTCTCATTGATATTCACTTCTCTTCTTGTGTTGATATTGTTGCTGTCTCTTTTTTCTCCCCTGGTCTTTTTAAATTGAAGTCCCTTGTCAAACTATATCTATCTCTCACTTCACTTATTTTATCTGGATCAGAGTAGCATATAAACTGTGTATTCATCTTCGTTTTAAGATAATGCTAAGCAAATGTGAACCTAGTTGAAATTATTTGCCTTTCCTTGTATATTGTTATATTGAGAGCTGAAGAGCGAAGACTCGCGTTTCTTTCTGGTCGCAATTGCGAGGGAAAGAGTTGGAAAAAAATATTGGTTGGAATCAAACCCTCCCCATAATGTCCTAGTTTTACACAAGTAAGAAATTTAGCATCATAACGTCAAAGAACAAAAAAAGTCATTGAAATTATATGGTGCAAATAAACCATTTTACTAAATATTGTAATTAGGATCTATAACTAAGAGTAAGAATGATAAAGGTTTCTCACCAGTCTGTAACTGCTTGGTTTCACCAGTCGACCAATATCTATGAAGTCGAAAAGAGACTGACAATTTCCAAGAGCGGGCCTATATTAGCAAGTAAGCACCAGAATAAAGGAGGAAAACACAAATAGCATATTTTATAACAGGCATTTTCACCTGTAGTTTATCAGATCTTAGGAATCGGCGGCCACGACGGCTGCCATCTGGCATATTTACCAGCAGGGTCACAGCATTATCATCAGCTGAGGATGGTTCTGGTGATAGAGAGGCTTCTTTGGCAGCTAACTGTGTTTCCAATTCCTGTCAGTTTATGCAAAATGCAAGAGTAAGCAACACAGAAACTGGAATTCGATTTCTATCCCTAGGAAAGTATGAGTTAGATAGAGTTTGCATAGGCCAATATTTCCAAGGGGCAATAAAATAACCATGTAATTAGTTAGTTACAAATGTATTACCTGCTCTTCCTGCAACTTCCTTTGAGATTCTTCTGCTCTCCATCTTTCCTCTTCGCGAGCAGCCTCAGCTTCCTCCATAGCCTTCAATTCTTTTTCTCTGTCTGCTTGTAATGATGCAAGGTATTCATCATCCTGCATCAAATAAACATAGACAACAATAGCCACAATTAAACCATCTTATAAGGGTGTTTTGCCTTAATTTATCCCAAGTTGGATTTGGGTTTTCTTGATCCCAAGAACGAAACCAGAATAGTATCGAAGCATCCAAGCTCATGAACGCCCACTGCACTCTATCGAATCCATGAATTTCATGCTCCACAAAGAACTTTTCAGCCCTTGCAACCCACCCAACAGGATCAGTCCCTGAAAAGTTGGGCAGCTCCACCTTTTTGATCCACCAATCCTCCATTTCCATGAACTTCGGCACTCCCTTGAGATCTAGCAGGTCGGACCAATTGTTAGGAACCCAATTATTGGATTCCAATGATTTAGAGGAAGAACACTAATATTTAGAAAAAAATAAGAAATAATAGGAGAAAATCTCTCCAAGAAAATGATACACAAGAGCGGATACGCTCCTATAATGGTTTACACCCCTCAATTTCTAAAGTTGCTAAAAGATTATTTCTAAAGGGGTGGAAGCTTCTATTTAAAAACTTCCAATGGATTAGATCCAGGTAACTAACTAATAACAAGCACCAAAACAGTTACACCTATACAACTACTAACAACCTAGGAGATTGAACACGTCCAAAGTTCAATCTCTGCTACTAACACTTCTCCCTCCCCTAACAAACAAATTACTCATTTGCCCAATAAAAAAAACATCATAATTAATCTCTAGCTGAAAACTTCATTGCCTTTGTAAAATGCTTGTCTTGAAACTTTGAGTCAACTGGTTTGGAGCTGACTTTGTTTCACAATTAAATGATTTATTATGTTGTTATCCTGTAAACTTAAGTTTCTTCTTGTGTGGGCAGATCATTCTGGGGATTGAAAGTGTTAGCGCCATGCTTAATCATGATAGAATGCTTACAAAGCTATCTACTTCAAAGCTTCAAAATGTCAAATCTTGAGAGCTCTTTTGGAGTATGATTTCAATGCATCAAAAAGTTTGTGGTGTCCCCAAGTTCACTTAATCTCAGTTTTGGCCCAAAACAGAAAAAAGATATCAATTCCACGATCGGACTACTGGGCTGTCATTCAATTGATCAATTCCTTTTATCGGTCCTATGTATTTTCTTGGATGCATTAGTATTTGAACCCAAAGCTCAACAGTTAGGATGCTGATTGCCGGTAAATTATAAACAATCATGATTAATTTGTTGTGGTAGTTAGAAGTTTGAGCCCTTCTAGATGTGCTATTTAAGAAGTAGTTTTGTAGTGTGTTTGGAAACTTTGAAAATCACAGCGAAACCCCTCATGTAATGAGAAGCTACAAGCCTACAACTAGTAACATCAAGATCAATGTGTGTTTGCATCTTCAAACCACTTTACCAAACATATGCTTGGTGGTTTTGTTCTTCAAATCTTGGTACATCACGTGTTTATTTGTTTTATGTGTTCCAATAGTGTGCACTTGCTGCTCAATATCTGGAGCATACCTTATAACCAATACCAGTAGTTTATCAAAATAAAACAGTTGAATGAAACCGATAATAAGCTCCACTATTGATAAGCCTGTGCTATTATGATGTATGCCGTTTTTCATGGTCACATTTTCAGTCATGGCTCTAGAGTCTGTAGTGTGGTATCAGGGTGTGTGTCGGTCTCCACTCTTCACCGACTTCATTTCACTGACTGGTCATTGGCATGTACAATGCATCTTCATATAAAAAAATGTTGTCTCGAGTTCATATGTCTCTATTAGACAATCTTAGATGTGAAATGAATCTTTGACTTTGACCCAAAAGCCTAAAATGATAGATGAATTGTGGAAAAGGTTTGTCCAAATTGCCTCGTCGTATGGAAGAAACACCCTTAACATTAAACACGCCCTCTTGCATCACAAATTAATTTTATGGCTTCCACTATTTCACATGCACAACTGATAGCCTAAATGTGAAATCAGGGGATTTGCGTTTTTTTTTTCTTTTAAAACTGTATGGAACATTAATAATAATACATTATTCTACAACATCAGCATGATGAGGATGAGGATAAGAGCACGACATTTCTTTGGTATTGCACTTAAAGTTAAAGACATCTGCCGCAATATGAGACTATGTAATTTCGCTCATAATCTAAATGTTATCCAAAGATTCGAGCACATGTTTCTTTAACAACCATGAGAATGGCATGTGCAAGGGAAAATAACAGACATCCCCACAATTAAGTAGTGGGAGGTTACCAAGGTTTGGAGCTCAAGACTCATGAGCTCTATAAATAGGAATACTACTAAGATGAAATTTCTAAGTCATTCAATCACTCACCAAACACCCTAAACTTGGATCACAACATTTCGTCACCTACGTCTACCTAATTCTTTAAATAAGAACAACTTCTATTTTGATTTGCGATTATTCTTGACCTTGCACATAATTGACATATGGATACAATTGAACATATATTATATGCGTCCGGCATATTTCTTAACATAACAAAACTGACACACGTGTGACTGTATTTTAATTATTTTTATAGTTATCTATTCAATGACGTTTCATCAAGTGACATACGTAATTATTTTAATTATTTTTATAGTTATCTATTCAATGACGTTTCATCAAGTGACATACGTAATGATCTTGTTTGAATCTTATACCACACATACAAAGGCAAATACAACTTTGTGTACAACTGTGGATAGATCTCTTAAATTAATTGAGTTTTATTTAAGAAAATCACATTTTTCAATATAAATTTTCTACATACACCGACTATAAATTGAACATTTGATCAAATAATTAAGATATCCAAACATTTTTATTTAATTTAATTTAAAAAAAATAATTACTTTAAGATTCCAATTATATTCTTAATATAATTTAAATAATTTGATTTTATAAGATCATTTGCTGTAGTGTATTTAAAAACTTCTATTTAAATTATATATATATCATTTTATATATTTTTTACCAGCAGCACAAATGAGCATCGCAGTGACAACATCTGCCATCACAAAAACCAAACTGTATCCAGAAATGAATTGATATTTGCTGCTTAACCAAGTACACTAAATGCTTTTTTTCTTTCTTATTCTTTATTATTATTTTTGGTTCTAAATTCTTGTATTGTTTTTCTAGTTCATATCGTAATGATGTTAAAAACAACCAATAGTACTTTTTTCAATATTATTTTTATTCTTTAAACTAGACATTTTTAGAGAGTGTTTTATGGTTTTTTTATTGGTCTGTTTCTTTATCCACCTTTGTACTTTAGTTAGTTATTTTTTCATTCTACCCAGCTCAGGTTGTCGTTTCTGTTATGGCACTTGTAATACTAGCACCTATGTTTATCTTTCTATAAATACTTCTTTTATCATTCAGTTAATTATATTGAGGTATATCCAGTTGAAATCCTTTTCGTATTAGACATTACGAACATTTTTAATCATATTTTATTACTATAAAAAAATTAAGTTAGACAAAAACTAATTACAACTACAAAGATACACATACAATATACCCTAACAAAAATTTGATTACAACTACAAAGATATATTTAAAGTGTATATAGTGGCCGACTTTGAAAGTATATTTAAGATGTGCGAATGTAACTACTAAATTATTTGACAAAAAAAAGATTAATCAAAATAAAATTGCGTAATATACTATTGTACTCCAACAATTTTTGTTGTATCCCTACAATTCAGTGTTGTCTCAAAAATATCATTCTTAATTTTCATGTAGTATTTAAAAAAAATGTAATTTGACTTTTACAGTAATCATAAAATTACTATTTATAGTACTCCTATTCTTTTTTATAAAAACAATACCTTAAAAGATGATTTTTATGACAGCAACAGTAAGGATGAATTATTCGACCAAGAAAAATATGAACAAATATATCAAGTGAGATAAGTTATTTATAAAGTAGATAAGTTAGATTTAATTTTTTCATTCTCTCGTAAAATTAAGGATGAATATAAGCTATCTGCACAGTAGCCCAACAATCACTAGAACATCAATGTATCTTGATCTTCGAGGTTACTTCCTATGCTCAATATTTGTCTTCCCATTTTCAACACTGTTTTGATTTTCACTTCCTAATTCACGTTTGATAAAATTCTTTAACTATTGTTCGTTGGCAAAACTTTAGATCCCTTTTCTGTTTTAACTTTTAAGGTAATAAGGTGACACATGAAAGGATGAAATATGTATAAAAAAAAAAAAAAGTAATTTGTTTCTTTTCTTCTCAAACGGGAGCATCAATTTTGAGCAGAGAATGCAAGCTAATACTTCATTTGTTTCTCTTACTTAAATGAGGAAAAACATGCACTAAGACTAGAGTGAACCATTGAAGTTATGATTCTAATTGTGAACCACCAATGTAAAACCATTGGATATAGTGGCCGGAAAAAAATCAAGGACCCAAAATTTGGAAGAACAACCAGAATAATCGGTTGACTCCATAATAGTGATTCATGGGGAATCACAGAAACAATCTAGCATAAGATGGTATTAACTGTACTAGTCATTCACATGTAAAAGCACAAATTTGCAACCAATTGTTCCAAGTTCATAAATAGTAACCCAAAAAAAGATGAAGAGTGAAGTTACAAATGCATGTTGAGCCCAAAGCTAAATCGAACTACTTAAACAAAGGGACAAAGCAAACAAGTAGAATACTAATGAGTAGTAGCAATAAAGCAAACAAACCAACAAACAAAAAACTAATGACCCCAAATAAAAACATGTCCTAATATTGAAAATAGAATAATAATAATTCTCATAAATTTTCATCTGCTATGTCCCTTTTTCTGTTCATGTGCTTTTCAAATATAGGTTATTGTTTGATTGGTCCCTTACTTAGCCATCATGACTTTGACAAACTCCTCATAGTTGATCTGACCGTCACCATCAACATCAGCCTCACGAATCATCTCGTCCACTTCTTCGTCGGTCAGCTTCTCGCCTAGGTTTGTCATAACATGACGAAGCTCAGCTGCTGAGATGAAACCGTTCTGATCCTTGTCAAACACACGGAAAGCTTCCTTAAGCTCCTCCTCCGAATCAGTATCCTTCATCTTACGGGCCATCAGGTTGAGGAATTCAGGGAAATCAATGGTACCATTCCCGTCAGCATCAACCTCGTTTATCATGTCCTGCAACTCGGCCTCAGTTGGGTTCTGTCCAAGCGACCGCATCACAGTCCCAAGTTCCTTGGTAGTAATACAACCTGTAGCATTTTAAATAAACAGTTAAAACACAGACAATTGATTCAACAACCCAAAGATATAGCATGGCTCAATTTAGAAATCATTGAAGACCACATACTTAAGTCAAAGTTTGGTTTTTCTTCCGGTGTAGTCAAATACACACAAGGATATCGGTGTTGTCAGCACTATAGCACAGCAAAATTTGAACAAACCACTATTTTCCAAGATAGTCTACAAAATTCTGTTTTCTTATGAAACTATACTATCTAATTTTGATCAGACCAAAAGTTTCCAAAAAACATCAAAACTCATGAGAGCCTAGGAGAGATCTACACATGAGAGAGAGATAAACATAATTTTACAGGTTAACTTATTATAATAAATTATAACCAAATACAGACCAACAATGGTCAAAGAAACACCAATCATTTAATTAAATACTAAAAATGTAAAAAAGCAAAATGTCATTAGAAATAGGTACCATCTAATTGCTATTTCATTATCAAATAGATTGTTCACAAAAAAGGGACCAAAATGCACAAACACAAATATAAAAGGGCCAATCCCATATTAAGAAGTTATTCACAAATCTAAACATCTAACATAAAGTTCATGTCCACAAAACAAAAAATTGATCCAAAAATCAAACAATAAACAACAACAAAAAATCAAATCTGAAGTCACAATTTCAAATATTAATACTAATTCCTCTCATATCAAACAATCCATCCACACACAAACACATGACATAACCACATAAAGGATCAAATTAACATTAATCAGCAAAGGGCAAAAGAGGAAAACAAACAAAATTTATAAAAAATGCTAATGAAAACAAAATTCAAAGCCAAAAAGTCAAACAAAAGAAAGAACCCTAGAGACAAACGAACCTAAAAAAGTTCCGATTTTTAGAAAAATTAATTGAAAAGGGTAAGATGGGGTGTCAAGAAAATTGAGATACAAAACAACAGTTAAATAAAAAATCAGATCTAAGAAAGAAAAAAAAAAGGGATCTGAGAAATGATACCATCGCCATCCTTATCGAAGAGACTGAAAGCCTCCTTGAACTCCGAGATCTGTTCATCGGTGAGCTGATCGGCCATTGGAGGGAAGATTGGAAAGCAAAAGAGAGAAAGAAAATGAGAATGAACGCTTTGTGATGTGGAAAATGAAAGAAGAATAGTAAAAGAAGGATTATGGTATTTATATAAACTCTGATTATAGGTCTTAGCTACAAATGTTTTTTTTTTTCTTCTTCTAATGTTAAGATATCTCTTACTCTCCTTTTCTTTCTTTATGTGGAATTTAATTAAATCATATATCATTTTTCTAAATATGGAATTTATTATTCAAAGTATATGGAGACTGTATATTTAAAGGCACTTCATTTTTCTAAAGGCACTTGTTAGGGAGTAAATGGAAACTTATGAAAATATATTAAATCATAAATTATTTTTTAAAATTTTGATTTTTCTAATATAATTTTTTCTTTTTTATTTCTTAATAAATATTCTAAAGACGTTTGATAGCAAAACTCATCATTTTAATATACTTACATATGCTAATTTGTGTCATTATAGTATATGTTAACGATTCTTAGAATACTAATTAATAATTACTTTTTTGTCTCACAATAAGTGTTTTATTTGTAATATTTGGTTTTAAATTATTGATAATATATATATATATAGTCCTTTAAATTTAACTTAATTTATGTTTATGTAAGTTTATTATATATTGATTTAGTCTTTTAAGTTACATTATATTTATATTGTTAGTCCTTTATCTTAATTTCAACAATAATTAATTCAATTGAAAGTTTTTGATCATTAGAAACTTTATCATATGCTACAACAATATGTTTGTCATACTAATCTTTCATCAAATCTTATAAATTGTCTATATTTCATGATTTTCTCTACAACAATTTAAACACGTCTATAGTATTAGAAACAAGAAAATAGAGGTTTATCCACATAATAAATGTTTTTAATTTCATTTACATGCAAATTAATTTGGACAATCAACTCGTTGTGACGTTTCAATTAGATCTTAACATTTCACGGTAATAATTCAATAAAATTTCAAACTTAAAGAACCATATGCGTAATTTAATATATTTTAAAGATTAATGGTGCAAATCAATTGTAACTTAAAGAACAGAACGAGGAAAATAAAATTCAAGAACTTAAACAAAAATTGAGTTGAACATAAAGTACTAAAATTGTATTTTTACCTAAAGTGTTTGTCATTTTACAATATAAATATAACATTAGTTATTTTTTTTCACTAATATATATTTATTTATTATATTTCAACTCGTTAAATTTTTCCACTAACCACAATTAATAAAAGTATTTAAGTAAATAAATTTTATTTTATCCTTAAAATCAACTAAATATTTTTTAAAAATTTATATACAATCTAAATAATATATTTAAAATAAGACAAATAGAGTACGTCTTGAAAATAACAATTTTTAACTTAAAAAAAAATGAAATTTACAATGTTTTCAATTTTTTTTCTTTTTTATCTTTAACCCATTAATAAGTGTCCTAAATATACATAATAGCATTTCTTTAAGCTTAAGTACAAACCTCTCAATCAACATTTAATGCGTCAATCCTTAACTAAACTATTATTTTAAGTAACAATAATCTTTTTAATTACTCCTCAATTATGTAACTCATTTTTTAAAATTAAATAGTCTCCCACCGTCTCTTATTTATAAAAGAATAAACCATTGATTTGGAATTGAAATCGTGAGAGTCACACAATTTGAGACCTTTGGCAAAAAGCTCCTTCATATTAAATTATGTCTGCTGAATTCACGCTCTTTTTAATTTTCATAAGTGCAATGAGACTTATGCATACTATTTATTGGAAGGGTTGTCCACGTCACATGGAACACTTTGATAGCTTCATGTCTTAATGATTTATTAATCCCTATCTATCTTTTCCTCTTAAATTCGAAGAATATAATTTCTTTTTCTATCAAATTGGTCTTCCTTAATTTTTATATTTAGAAAATTAGAAATTGTGACACTATAATATTATTCTTTTATTTAAATATTAAAATACAAAATTCGACACAAATATAATACATATCAACTATAATAGATGTTATATTTTATTTTGCATAAAATATCAAAATATTATATTTATATTTAATTTTGTATCAAATTTTGTATTTTAATAATTTTTTTTCAAATAAACAAAACACTACGAAGAAATCTTATCCCTGAACATTACATTCCCTAACTAATTTTTGTTTGATAATGATTTTTTGAACAAGGATTCCTTGCATGTAATTTATGTTGATTTTTGAACAGAGATGTCACGGATGAATGTAATGCCACCATTTCATTTCCGAATGTAGTGTCACTATCTGTCATTTTCCTGTTTTACAAATTAAGGAACATTGATTTTGGGAAACAAAATATGGTATTATTGAATTTAAGGATCTAGTAATTTCATATTTTGGAGAACAAGATAAACAAAGATTTATAAATTATAATCACTGGATATTAAGTTGTCAAAAGGCTCTATGTAACACGGATATAGATGGACATAATATAATCAACATAAATAGGCTACATATATTTAATTAATATGTTACATCTTAATTTCAAAGTATAAAAATTTATATAAATATTATTTTAATTGATAGTGAATATTTACAAACTCCTTAAATTTAAAGATTAGTTTAATAAATATGTAAATTGATCATTTAAATTATAAGCGTCACTTAAATTAATTATTAAATTTTACAAATTGATAAATACATATCTAAAAATATAAAATAATAATCAAAATTTATTTTAATTATAAACGCTTAAAATTTTAGAGATTAATATAAGGATTCATTCGGGTATCAATTTAATGAACGTTTACAATTTTGAAAACAATTTACGTTTGACTATTTGTTTTCTGAATAAAAGAAATGAATCGGGTCATATCCGACCCGAAAAGCCCAAGCAGTGACCCGTAACCTATGAAGAATGAGGTGACTATACAGTATATTCACTGTGATTTGTATGATTGTTTGTTTTATTCTTCAAAATACGATTTTTGTATTTCCAAACTGCGCCAAAGTTTATTGCTTTAAAGAGAAAGAAACAAAATTGAAGCACAAAAATGGAGCAATTTGCGAACTCTTTTTCGGTGTTAGAACTTGACGCTGATGATAGTCACATTCAACCTCTTCCTCTTCCTTCTGGTATCTACCCTTTCAATCTTTACTTCATTTTATTTTTTATTTATTTATTTATTATTATTGTTTTGAAAAATTGCATTCATATTTGCTGAAATTTTGGTTAGGGTTTCGAATTTGTTGTTGTTATTGTTGATCTTGGTGGGTATTTTATTGGAGAATCTAGTGAGTTTTGAGTTTTGTTAATTTATCATGCGGTTGAATTGATTAAAATCAGATGAATATTTATTTTTGTGTTGGCTTCTGGTTTTTTGTTTATAATTGAAAAAGAGTGTTTGATTTCTAGCATGCTGGTTGTTCAGTGTAGTGATAAAATGCTTAAAGAAATTCCATTTTTTTTTACTTTGGAGGACCTTATTAGGGTATTAGATAGATATTATTTTTGGGAGTATTTGTTTATGTGATTATTATATGTGTTCAATTAATTAAGCCTGTGATTTGTGTGTTGAGGAGATGAAGATGTAAAATCATGTTAGATCAACAACAACAACATTTTTCAATAAACCAAAAACAAGAAACTGAGTCTTATCTCACTAGGTGTGGTCGGTTATATGGATCAAACTATGATATAATATTCCATCGTAGATCATGCAAAAGCATGGTAGAGAAGATTTAGTGATTGGTATGATTAGAAAGACCCTGATCAGTAGGTTAAAAATTACAGTAGGAAAGTCACTCAAATGTTTATTTTAGTAATTGTCGCTTATCACTAGAAAAGGTATGTTTACATGGAGGGTTTTGGAGGGAAAGGAAAAGAGGTTATACTTTTTCAGTTTTGAATTAGGAGAGTTATATAAACTTTATAGTGTTGAACAGGGAATTAGGACATTAAGCTTTATGATAAAATGTCATTCTCTCCCTTCCATTCTAAAATTATCAAATTAGAGATTTTTCTTTAAATCAAAATTTTACGCTCCCTCTCTTTTGTTTCCCTCCTTACTCCTCTATCCCAACATACGATAAGTAATTAAAAAGGTGATTTGGTATATATGCTCCAGAACCTAAGTGGAAAAGCAGGAAATAAAGAAATAGCTGCACTTATCACTTATCAGCCTTCAGTGAATCTGATTTAAGCTTCTGGGAAGTTATTGCTCAATGCAAGATTCTGTTATGCAAGTGCGACCAATGCTATCTGCTTTGTTGAATCATCAGTGAGACTAATCTAGTTGTATTGATACATCTTTTTTAGCCGTGTTGTTACCTATGCTTATGTGTTACCTCATTGCTTGTCATTTTTGTGTGTATTAACTAGTTTTAGAATTTCTGGACCGATGCTTAAATGTGGTTGTGGTAGTATTATGTTAATTAGTATATTCGTAAAGAAGCATATACTTTCTTGGTGTAGGTAGTAGTGGCAAGAAAGCTAATGGCAACACTTTACCAACCAAAAAGGAGAAGCAAGATCAACAAAATCCAGTGACTTCTTCGAGTGAATACAGGTTACCTCTTGTCTGGATTGACTTGGAAATGACTGGTAAGCATGTAGAGTGTGTTATTTCGAGAGTGACAAAGCTCTCGATCAGTACATTGAACCTTCCGGTTAAACTTTTTTGTGTTTGCAGGTTTGAATATTGAAGTGGATAGAATATTGGAGATTGCTTGTATAATTACAGATGGAAATTTAACCAAATCGGTGGAGGTATTTAATTATTTGATATTACAATTTACACACTCTTTGTCTTTGATATAGATGATTGTCTTCTTGCATCAGTACATTTTGAATGAGATTACATCTTTGTATCTATTATGCGTAAGTAGAAAGCTGATCCAGTATGGATTATCACATTGGATTGTATATGAAATAAATTATCTACTATTTTAGGGTCCTGATTTGGTCATACATCAAACAAAGGAGTGCCTTGACGCGATGGGAGAATGGTGTCAAAGTCATCATGCAGCTAGTGGTAAGTGGTACTCGCTATACTTTGATACTCGACTTCTTGATAGAAAAAATAATTAATTAAAGAGATGAGAGAAAGCATTGCCATGAACAGTATAATATATCCTTCAAAACAGATTAAAAAAAAAAATCATTTAATACATTAACATGAAGAAATTTGATGCTTATGCTATTCACATGCTGATTTGTTGGTTTTCCTTAACATTATTAAATTCCTTCTTTCCTGTTGAATTGAATTTTGAATGGTATTGACTAATGATTTTCTATGAATTTAGGGTTAACAAAAAAGGTGCTTCAAAGTACAGTTAGTGAAAGAGAAGCTGAGAAACAGGTTTGTAAACTATACCATGTGATTTGTGACGAACTCTCTTTTCGTGGTAACTTACATTCTGTCGTGTTAAATAGGAGTAATATTTTCAATGAATTTGAAACAAATTGTTTTCTTTTTCATATCGTAAGAATGAGACAGATGAAATGGCTAAATTTGTCTTTTAGGATTCTATAATCTCAGCATCTCTGCATATAGAAGGAAATGAATTCTCATTATCCTTCATAAATGTATTTTTATGTTAGAAAACCTTTGGCAGCTAGTAGACATTAGTGTTATTTTTCCTATCACAGAACCTGATATCTTTTCTCTAATGATTCATGATGCTGGCATGTGTATTTGAAATAAATGTATTTTTACTTTTACACTGCCACTTGATCTGTGAAGCAACTGATTCAATTTCTACTTTGTTTTTCTTGTTTGAATGTGATGACCAAATCTCTTTCCCTCTCTGTTTTATTCATTTATTTATCTTTTTATAGTGTAAATTTATGTACTATCTTGAGAAATTGCAGGTTATTGAATTCGTTAAGAGGCATGTTGGTACTTACACACCTCTCTTGGCAGGCAATTCAATATATGTGGATTTTCAATATCTGAAGGTATTATGGCTGCCATAGTAAAGTAGTTGGTAGTGGTTTAATAATGGAGTATTTGTTATTTCTTTTTTTCATTTTGTTGCTAGTCTTTATAGTGCAATGTGTATTGTTGAAGTCTCTATTCGTTTGTTAATATTGTTGTCTGTAAATTCTTGGTCTCATCAAATATAATAATATAACATTTTTGAATGAAGTGTTGTCAATCATGGAAAATAGCGGTTTATTCAAATCCTGCTATGCAACAGTACTAGCCTATATTTGACAACATTTTGTACTAAATTAGGGCTATAGTGCCGTTATAGCTGCTGTTTAACAACAGTTTTTGACCCACATCATGTTAGAATACTACCTTAGTGAGTAAATATGTAAACCATATCATGGTAAATTTGTTGGTCTAAGGAACACATCACACAGCATTTATGAAGATGGACTTCATGTAAAACATCAGGTCAAGACACTGCATGTAAACTTCTTTGTCATATGAGTACAGAATCTATATATCTAAGTATAAAATTGAAAGCCAGTCTTTTTTCATGCGGCATGTCCCGATTAAACCTTATTCAAAGCATATATGCTATTATTCTTATTTGGGAACTTTGATGTATCCTATTATTTCTATGTTAAAATGTTTCATTACCTGTCTTAACTCGTTCGTTTTCGCAGAAATACATGCCAGAATTGGCGGGGATCTTCTCTCACGTGGTTGTTGATGTTAGTAGTATTTCAGCTCTTTGCATTCGCTGGTATCCTAAGGGTGAGAATTATATACAGTTGCTCATGTGTGACGAACCTTTCTTTGGTATTGGTATTAGTGTTTTTTTGGTCCTTGTTTATATTTGATTCTTTTTAGCATTAAACATATTTTTGGTCCTTACAAAATATTATTCATTTTTAGTCCTTTGAAAATACAAAAAAAAAAAAAAAAAAAAAAAAAAAAAAAAGGTGTACTTATGGTCCCCGACAAGGGATAAAAACACTATTTTTGTAGAGATTAAAACAATGTTTGGCCGACATTATACCCTTCTTTTTATTACAGTGGTCATATTTCCTGGTTTGTAATTTTAGTTATTTACTATTTGATCATTTTGAGAAACATCATATATGTTCGATTGTAAGCTAATCTAAAAAGGGTTATTATCATTCGTGCAGATCAGAAGAAAGCACCTTCAAAAGAAAACAGGCACAGAGCCATGGATGATATTAGAGAAAGCATTGAGGAACTTAGATACTATAAGGCAAACATTTTCAAGCCAAGAATCAAGAAATGATAGGGTTGCTAACAAGACAGTATGTGAATCGTGATGGGAAGGTTTCAAATTCAAATCTAAACCCCATTGTTATGACAAGTTTATGTACCAAGCAAATGGCTAATGATTTTGGATAAAGTGTACTTTTGGCAGTTGTTGTAAAATCTCATCCGTTCAAGGGGAAAATATGTGATATAGTATTGTTGTCGATGACAATGTTCAAAAAGTGTTTTGCTCATGTGAAAAGCAATGTTTTTGAAATCATATCATAGATCGAAAAAGTAAAGTTAAAAGTATATTTTAAGATAAGTTGAATTTTTAAGTAAAAATATAAGCTAAATTTTAAATTTATATAAATATAATTTGTAAAAAAAATAATAAGATAAACAATTTTTATACACAGAATAAATTTCATGTGTATATATAGTTTTTTGTATATATATATTTTTTGGTAAATCACGATATCCTCTTAATATAATTACAAAAATTAATCTTTTAAGCTACTCCCCAAACTATTCCAACAGAGTTTGCTCTATTCGTATGCATGTGTTGGTTGACTTTTGTTTGGCTACAATTTTTTTTAAAAAGTACAAAATAATAACAAAAAGGTAAAAAATTAGTGGCTCAAACTGAATCTTACAACGAACTTTAAGCTGATTTTCAATTCTAAAACCAGTTGATTTTTTGAGTTAAAGAGACCAAACACTAGTTCTCAATCAACCAACCAATCCAGTTTTCACATTTAGAGAAACTAAAAAACACAAATGAACATTATATGATGTAATGTAATAATCTATTAAAATCTCCTATAGCATCAAACTGTACTGTTCCATGGGAATAGATCATGGTCATCAATTAATAGATTATGGTGATTGCATTCAACTCAAAACCTCAGCAATGAAAACTTTGAAACTCTATAAGCCTTTTAACCAATGACTTCATTCTTCTCAAAGTCTTGCAGTAACAAGTGACATGCTACACAGCTAGAGCAGAAACCAAAAATGTCATCCACATAAAATCAATTTCTCCAGTCAATGACACACCTGCACTCATCAAGACCACAAAAGAGTAAAGACAATTTTTTTCAAAACAGAATGCAAGAAGAAAGATGGAGTAATACTTTATACATCCTCCGTTACTTTTTAACTGTCATTTGTGCAGAATTATTTTGTTTTTGTTTATTTGTCGTTTTCAAAGTTCAATGCAACATAACTATTGTAGTCAATAATACCCTTAACTATTTATTGCAAAGAGAGAACTAGATAGAGTGAGATAATAAATAGTTAAGAGATTATATGAAAAAGACATTGTTCCATAAAAAATAACAAAAATTATTGATTTCTTGGTATGTGTAAATAATCTTAAAACGACGACTAAAAAGGAACAGAGGGAGTAATAAACAACTAAAACAGTTTAAATTACTATTTTCTCCTTCAATGTTGACGGTGATGAAAAATATGGTACACAATATTGTTTGTTACCTGTTATATGTTTACTTCATTTTGAATTTGACTTCATAATAACCTGCTGAGGTTCTTGATAAGTAATTTCATATTCTTTTTGGTACTCTCATCGCCAGTAAAACCCAGCATATCAGAGCTAATATTCTGCATAAATACAAAAAAAGAAAAAATAATAAATGACATGGGAATTTTTTTTTCATAATGATTAGATCTAATCAGTTTCAAAACTAGTGTCAAACCTCAATGTTCTTCAAGGTAAATATAAGAGTGTGTATAGACTTCTGGATCAATTCAGTGTTCTCAGGGGTCATAATGGATGAATGCGCCTTTCTGCATACACAAAGGGGTGATTTCTATCAGTTATCGTACTTCAAGAGAGTTGAATTAGTCATCATACTTAGAGCATGATCAGACTTTCAAATTAGAGTACACAGATTTTTCGAATCAGTTCAATCCTCCCAAGTTGTATATGCTCGGATAAACAACTTAGTTAACCACTTATCATATAAGTGCTTACGTATAAGCTCTTTTTATAACAAAAGATAAAATAAAGTCAAACTGTTTCCTTACAAGCAATAAGTTGTTTTCATAAGATATGAAGAGCTTATAGAAATAGGCTGCAAGCGATTTATGGACATGTCATATGCTATTTTCATAAATTTTCCCAAACAACCTCATAAGTGCTCATGTCAATAAATGTTTCACTAAGCTAATCCAAACAAGCTCATAATAGGTTAATGCCTTTTCTCATGCAATAGATAGAATAGAAGTTAATTGCAACCCCTAAACGAATGACAATGTGCTATATGGCTTCGTAATTATGCATGCTAGCGAAATTAGTCGTACACATATCAGCCATAGACATTTAGGCAACTGACCTCAAATCATCAGAAGCTTGGGTAAGGCTTCGGGTCAAATTCTCAACTTCCTTCAACAGGCCGCTATCGCGGACTTCAGCTAACAAAGGTTGAACATCTAGAGCCATGGCTTTCATCTGAGGCATCACTACATCAAAACGAAAATATCGGCATGAGAATGCATTATATAGTAAAGGAGTAGAGAGATGATACATGACTGCCATAAAGGTGCAGACACATATTTAGACACCATCTTTATTTTTGATAATTTATTTTATGTCACGGCTTTTTTTCCATGTTATTCAACACAGAAAATATTAGTTTTTCATTTCCTTTTTCAGATCTATTCTAAGGACTAGATTTTCTTTATATAAAGTGGTTTAATGGATTTAACAGGAGAATTTAGATTTTGTTTGATAATAGAAGCCGTTCTGCTATATTTCTTGGTTTAATGCTAAACAACTAAGTGTCATTTACATTCATTTCAATTTCAAATACTCTAAAACTGAATTCCCACAGAAGCTCTAAAAAAACAGAGTTCTTATTTCTAAGGCCCGAATGAACAATCTATTATCAGTTTAACACATAACAAACTCAAATATTATGTCCATAACATCACTAATAGAAGTTTGGGTAAGAGTCTCTAATTATTCATCCATTATCATGCATTGATCCATTTTCTATTGGCATATAAGTAAAATAATTTCCACATGTCAAGCTCACAAGTAAAATAACATCACACCTGTGTAAGAAGTGGCCTTGCTTCTTCCATAACAGAAAAAACTCGTTCAGCCAATGAGTAGCTATTGACGATACCGATTCCTTCTACATCCCGCCCAAGACGGGTGTATATTCCCACCATTTCATCCAAACTTACCCCTTGGCGACCTTTGATCTTCTCTCTATCACACACAATGAGACCTTCTTTAGTACAGTCTTGGTCAAGAGGGCCAACCGAAGGTGTTGGAATTGGATCGCGAGGATTGATGTCAATTTTAGTTTCCATGAGAAGACCTGACTGGTTAACCTCAATCAGCGAGTTCCGCGGTATAATTGTTTTATCATCTTCTATCTGCAAATTGAAAACTTATGTTTAAATAGAGTCCGAAAACCAAAACAATAAGGCCCTTTTCAGATAAACACTTTAATTAAGTGCTTATAGCATAAACATTTATGTATAAGCTATAAGATAAAATAAAGTCAAACTGTTTTCATATAACCTATAAGATGTTTTCATAAGCTATCATATAGAGCTTATGAAAAATAAGCCTAAAACACAACTAATAGACAAATTATAAGTTGTTTCCATAAACTCTTTCAACTAGCTACACAAGTGTTTATGTCAGTAGATAATTTCAAATAAGTCAATCAAAACATGCCCTAAATGTAAAACCAAAGCAAGATATTAACACTGATATTATATTAGATTCATCAATCAGATTATGGTAACGAAACAAACCTCGACGACTGCCTCAATACTTTTTAATGAAGGATTCACGCGAATGACATTGCCAACAGTGACACCTCTGATTCTCACAGGTGTTCCAGTGCTTATACCACAAGCTTGAGCAAACTCAAAAACTGCAGTGTACTTCCTGAATTTGGAATTTATTTGGAAAGCTCTTAACCACGCCAAACTAAGCACAAATAGTACTGTACCAGATACCAAAAACAGTCCAACACCACCTTCCGAAATGCTCCTACGACCGAACCCAAAATCGCTTAATGGACCTAATGTTCGCCTCCATATAGTTCGAGGAATGTCGAATACAACTGCGAGTGGATTCTTTGCTTCTGAAGTAGATGACTGTTTGACATGACCTGTATCAGAAGATGTAGCTCTAATCTTGTGGATATGATTCCGACGTCTAATATTTGAAAGAGGCGCGAACTTCCGAGAGTTGCCTTTTAGAGAAATCAGGCATGAAGAAACAGAAGTTGGCAATGGTGAGAGATGGAGTGCCGGGTTCCCAACCATCTTCAAAAACCAACCTCCTTTCTCAGAACTCAGAATTTCTTTTTATCAAGAAAAAAGTGGTTTTAATCTGTAGTAACTGATCAATAGAACAAGAAATCAAAATCATATAAACCTTAATCACAAATCAATTCATGAAAATTGAAAAAGGTGATAAAAAAAAACAAACAAACCAAAACAAAATAAATCAATTCCAAAGATTCTAACACTTCTGCTAGTTCCCTCTATTTTATCCGAAAACACTCAAATAGGTTACGTGAACTGAATTTATGTAACCTACGTGAATTTAGTTAACGTTCCACTATGTGATAAATTAAGTTCATCTAGGTTATGTGAACTGATTTGGGTGTAACTGTATAAACTTGCAGGGGTGAAACTAGCACCAATCAGATTCTAATAACAAAAGTAAAATAGAAAATGAATTCGAAAGATACTAATAAGACAAGTAAAATTACATAGGTTCCAATAAACAAACCAAGTCAGAAAAGATAGTTATACATTTCACCAACAAACCCTTAAATATTAAGCTTTTCCATATTGTGAAGATTAAAATTATCGATAGCAGAAATGAAAAAGGTAGCAATTTGAGAACATCGTAATATTGGGTTTGACTAGGTATCACCGAAATCATAAAAATGGAATTGGGTAACATGTAAAAGCGGTCCAATTTGAGAATTATGTATATATAGCACATAAAGGGTAACACATTGAACCTAATAAAAAGCAAGTAGAGTTGATTAATGTAATGAATGGTTTAAAGAGAAAATTGAAGAGCGAAGAGCAAAAGAACAAAATTGAAGTATAGAAAACAGTGGCAGTGTTGGCATCAGTGTGAAAGATACATACCAAGTGTTGAGGGAAGAGAGAGAGAGAGAGAGAGAGAGAGAGAGAGAGAGAGAGAGAGAGAGAAACCTAAGGAGCATGAATCATAGGCATCATCGAATCGAACAGACGACGGGAGCAGACAAACCGCTTAGGATTGGAAAAGGAATTGGGAGGAAACAAATAATATACTTTAATTATGCAAATTTTACCAACAAATTATAAGTGTTCGTCAAATTTAAAAATTTAATTTATAAATTGGTATTTTGACGTGTTATTGTAATTGAATATGTGAGTTGCTGACTCGTAGTTAATTTTTTTAAAGATAAGTTTGTTGATAAAATTTTCTAATTTTATAAGTAATTGTAATTGTGTATCATTATTATAGACAAATTACATGAGAGATTTACATTTCATAAAAAAAAAATTCATATTGTAATAACATTAATATAAAATTAACGTAAATTAAATATTCAATTAACACATCACATCATAATCTTTAACTATTGCAAAATTTTAAAAATTAATTTGAATGACTTTTACTATTCGAATGATCAAGTTACCTTTTCATTCATTTTAAATACAGGTTTATCTAATAAAATGAGAGGTTAATCTCTTATTGTAATCATTACTCAATTTAAGCTTTAAATTTTTTGAAATCGCACAAAAGTCCCTTGAGTTGTTATTTGTTGATGAGTTTCTTCCCTCCATTAACATCACATGTTACATGTGATGATATGCAACGTTAAACAATGATGTTGCAGTTCACGTGAGTTTTAAATAACCTCCATGTTGAATCTTTAGGGAATGAATTGAAAGTGTTGAATTATTGATTGAAAGTATGTGCATGTTTGAGATCTTTAATCAATTGTTGTGTCTTGATAGGCATGTGTAAGAGTAACTATGTGTCTTGATTGAATGATTTGAAATTTCACACATATTGTCACATCATTGTTTATCCTCGCATATTATTGTCATACATTATTATAGGTGTGGATAAATTCAGTCACCGAAATCAATCAAATCTATAATTTGATTCAATTCATTCAAGTTTAAGAATAACATGAATCATTCTATTGAAACTCAATTATGTTTGGTTCGAATAGCGGATTTAACATTTTGAACCCGTGAACCCAACTAATTGATGTAATATATATATTTTTATTTATTTTTTACTATTGATGTATAGTTAAAATTTAATTGTTGGACTGTGTTTGAGAATTTCTTATTAATTTAATTAATTTAAATGTTTGTCGATGTATTTTAAGTATTGAACGATATATTGCGATACAGTTTTATTATTTTGTAGATGTTCAAGTATTTAAATTTAATTATATTTTTTTAAAAAAAATTATTTATTATCCACAAACACAACCCACTCATAATCAGAATGGTTTGGTTCGGATTTAATGGAAAAATCATGAGATAAAAACTCAACCAAACTCAAATAAAATTGATCAGTCGAATATCAGATTTGACAAAAAAAATATTCAACTCAACTCGTACATACCTGTCATATTTGACATATAAAGATAACATAAGGATAAGTTTGACTGATGCATGACATAACAGATCATAGACTATTTTATTATTTCGAAAAATTTAAGGAATAATCTGAATAATATTTACAAATTTATGGACTAAATTGCCTATTTACTATGAAATTAACCAAGTAACTGATTTCAAATAATTAATTAGATTTATCCGTAAAACATATGGTTAACTAATTTATTGAAATGTGAATTGTCAGAAGAATCCAAGTTTATAAAGATTAATTACCTCTTGGGTAACAACTGAATAGTTAAGAAAAATAAATAAATGTCTAAATTGTATTTTTAGTCTTTTATTTATCATACTCATAAAAATAGTTTTTTAAAATTGAATTTTTTGGTCCAAAAACAGTTTTCTTTAACTCCAAACGACACCACATTAAACATGTCGACGTGACAAAATACAAGTGAATTTATATTTATTCACTTTACTAAATATTAAAATAAATACATTTATAAAAAACATTCTTAAAAATAAAAAATAAATTATAAAAAGAAGAAGTTATGAATCCTATCTTTATGTATTTTATTTTTACTTTTTTAATTTTAAAATGTATTAAATTAATGTTTGATCTGATCAATAAGTTTAAATCTCTCTATTTGTAGCAGCAATATATTTAATGTCATGTTATTTAAAAATTTCTCTTGTCACAATTTTTTTGAGAGAAAAATTGAATTAGAACCAAAATATTCAATTTTAAAATACAAAGACTATTTTTGTAAGTGAAATAAAAAAGGGACCAAAATGCTTAAACCACAAATAAAAGGTGAGATTGGCAGGAGCATGGTGTAGTGTGCTGTTCTTGCATCGTGTATTCATTCTTAAACGCTTTGTACAATTATATTATGGCCACTCTCTTGTGCTTAGAATTTGTTTTGTTGATGGTTTTTTGCCGAGACATTTTACTATTATTATTGTCATAATTATTATTGTAAACTTTTATAAAAAATAATATTATAATGTATCACTTTACAAAAAAAAATTCAAAATAAATATTATTCACAATTTTTAATACAATTTTAATTAAAAAAATTATATTTATCTTCAATGTAAATTGGGCCACCATGAACCGAAGCTGAGCACAAGAGTGTAAGGTGGGGTAGATGGATGGGATAGGATAGGGGTAGGTGGGAAAATCATGTAGGTGTGTCTCAAATTATTATTCCTATCTAACTACTAATGTTTTATTCCATATGCTAATGTTTTATTCGATATTTGTTTTCTTTTTATTAAAAAAATTTAGAGTCAAAAGATTATCTCAATTTAAAGTAAAAAAATCTTAAATTCATTGAATATTTACTAAAGAATTTACATTTCCATCACTCTAATAAATTTTGTCTAATCCAATTCCCAAAATATCCTCTTACTTAGGCTTTGGTCCCTTAATTAATGGTCAACTAAAATGAAAATGAAGACTAAAATGAAGATTTCAAGGTGAAAGTGGTAAGAAAATAGAATATGTGAGCAAAGGAAAAGACACTATTTTCAAATAGAAAAATAAAATACATATATACATTGTACTAGTACAAATTGTCTTATATATTGTTTCATGAACTCTTGATTCTAAAATTCTTACACAAACTTCATGCTTTCCAAAAAAATAATACAATATATGATTAATATGTAAATGTCCAAAACAAACCTACAAGAAGGATTCTGTTGGGAAAATAACGAATAAAGAAATATGAAAAAATAGTAGGACTTCATACATTAAGAATATTACACTTGTGATAATGATATTAATAAATTAATATATTATTAATATCATTTTGCTTCTTGCTTTTGCATATCATCTTCTGTTTTCCAAACAACATCGTCCAAACATTTTGAAAGTTTTTTGTAGAACTGCATAGGGTGAAGCAAATGGTTTCAATTAGATTAAAAAACAAGTTTATGATATATTATCAATTAAATAATTATACACCAAATCATATAAATTTATTAATTTTACACACATGTTCAATTATATTTCACTATCTTGACACACTTTATACATGTTTTAAGAAAATATATTATGATATTGCAAAATGTAAAATCTGATTAGATTTTCAATTCAATTTTGTTTAACTTTGAAGTGCAAAAATCAAAGAATGTAGAAGAAATAAACAAAAAGAAGGGGTAGAAGGAAACCTTATGGAACTCCAATGTATCTCCTTTTGCTTTCCTTACTTCAACCATGTGAAGGGAAGGTGCTACTTGAAAAACCTATTTACAATAATATGACATATATGGTCATGTTTAGATAAACAACTTAATTAAGCGCTTATTGCATAAGTGCTTATCTTATTATTAATAGTTATGTATAAATTATTTTTATAACAAAAAGATAAAATAAAATCATAATGTTATCATATAATCTATAAGCTGTTTTCATATGTTATCTTAGAAAGCTTATGAAAATAAACTGAAAACAGTTCACAGACATATTCTAAATTGTTTTCATAAAGTGCTTATGTCGGTAGATTAACTTATATAGGCCAATTCAAACAGACTTATAGTGTAGCACATTTAACAAAAAAACACAAGAATGAGAGGATCATATACCTCTGTGGCAACATTAAGGTTTCCTTTCCTTCCAGCTTTAATATTTGCAAGCCTCATCTGCATGTGATGGTTTATTAATTTCACAAAAAATAGCATTAAATTTAGATCAATTTTTAGATATTGAGTTGCATATGACTTACTTTGTAATTTTTCTTCTGCACATCAAAGCCAAGAGGTTTAGCAGCTTCTTCAATCTTGTTGATTATCTCGTCTGCGGGGGATTTCGATGTGAACCTCGTTTCCCTTTTAAATCCCTATAATCAATTACATAAGAACATTTAAAAACAAAAAATAAAGACAGAAAATAGTGGCTTAATTTTTTTTTGGTCTTTAACCCTTTGGTTCTTCCGATCCACTGAGAGGTAAGTAAAATCTAGACAAAGAATATCTCTTCCAACCAGGGTTCGAACTCGGATAATACTAGTTTATATGTTAAAATTAACATGCATGTTTTTCATGTATTTGAATTCTACATATTCATCACAATCATGAAATAACTTAGAAAGAATCTTATTATGTGAAGTTACAAACCTGCTCAATATCAAACAAGTTTTCAAGGTTGAGCCCTCTGGACATGGAAATCAACTCGAATGCATTCATAGATGTTGGCTGCTCTTCTTTCTTTTCTGTCACATGGTGCTCCTGAATATATCGTCAGAAGAATCCTTTAGATACAATGTTACAGAATTTAAATAAAATCAAACACCGAAACCATATTTTAAAATCTTCGACGTACTTCAGAATCTTTAAAGACAGCTTCTACGTCGTCGAGGTTGGTTTCTCCAATCTCCTCAAAAACTGGAGGCTTGTAATCTTTCTTAAACCATTCATCATCCAAAATTTCTGCCATCGAGATACGCTGCATATAGTTATGGTAAATCAGAATTGCATTCCAAAATTTAGCTAGTTCAAAGAAAAATAAACATGACAATGTAGATTGATTATTAGTTTTTTTGTTTTTTTTTTCCTTTTTTTTTTTGCCTTTTGATGGAGTAGGGGATTATGCTTCTAACATTTAGGGTCTTTTTGGTTCAAGAAAACATTTTAGGTTTTTTATTTATGGTCTATTTGGATTGGCTTATTTGAGCTTATCTACTGATACAAGTACTTGTGAAACTATTTTGAAGAGCTTAGAGAAACAGCTAATGACATGTCCATAAGTTATTTTCAGCTTATTTTTATACGCTCTCCAAGAAAGCTTATGAGAACAGTTTATAACTTATGTGAAAATAGTTTTGACTTGATTTTAACGTTGTTATATATAAGCTATTTATTCAAACAGAGCCATTGTTTACACTTTTAATTGCAAACATCCAATTTTACATGACAACAAGCAAGAAAGATAATCAAATGTAGTTTCTTACAGTCATGGGATTCGGATCCAAGATTCGAGCTATCAATTTCCTCGCACTGAAAGAAAGCCACGGGGGACAAGTAAACTCGGCAGCCGAGATCTGTGGATCAACAAACGAAAGTAATAATAAGAAAACAAACGAAAGAGTAAAATTGAAAGAAAAAAAAATGTTCAAATGATGCGCACTCACTTTTTTATATAGTTCCATAAGATTAGGGTCATCAAAAGGCAAGTAACCTGCAACCAATACAAAGAGGATCACTCCACATGACCACAAGTCTGCAGTTGCTCCATCATATCCTCTATCATTAAGGACCTATGTATCAAGAAAATATATAGTTAGAAAGTGACAAAAACTATATGAATTTTGCAATACAAAACAAACAACAAAGTAGCATGAAATAATGTCGCATTTTTCCGCACCTCAGGAGCAACATAATTTGGAGTTCCACACGTAGTATGGAGAAGTCCGTCGTCCTGTAAAGACAACAACCATTTTTTAAGATATGAAAACTCGTGGCCGTGTTAATTCATTTTATTTTAATGAAAACAAGTATAAACAACCAAGAAAAGTAAAAGTGAGAAGGCAATGAATTGTGATTACCCTAACTTGCTGGGAGAGTGCACTCAACCCAAAATCGGAGACTTTAAGGTTACCTTTATCATCTAATAGCAAATTTTCTGGCTGCACAAAGTTCATAAAAGCAATGAAATTTATGTTAGAGTTTTTTTTTTTTTTTAATATTATATCAATAAATTGTTTTAACATTGGCATATATGAATGTCAGACAAAGTGCCCTTACCTTCAAGTCTCTGTGATAGACACCCCTGCTATGACAATAATCAACAACATTTATAAGCTGCTGGAAATACCTACGCGCTTCATTTTCGCCCATCCGTCCATGGTTTACCTTCACAACAAAAAGTCCATTATGTTAGAACAGCAATCCCGGTTCAAAAGAAACAAATACGAAAAACGCAAACAAAGAACACACAAAGTTTGATCACGGAGTTCGGCCAATGTTCCTACGTCTCTTACTGCAGAGTGGTTGCAATTCCTTTCTATTATTCAAGCTAAGGGATACAGATTACAACTTGTGTTTAAATAATACAGTTCAACAAGCATTTACAACATTTTTTCCACTTAATTAAAGATGGAGTTCATGTACTAAGATCCAAAGCAACCCCGTTTAAAATACCAAAAAAACAATGATGATAATGATGATTGAGGAAGAAAATCAGGCTCATGATGTATACTTGAACTGTTTTAAAATGAAAAACATGATTTCATTTACTCACAATTTTGTCAAAAAGCTCGCCGCCGGTCACAAACTCCAAAACAATATATATTTTTGTCCGGCTTCCCATGACCTGTAAGCAAAAATGATTCAACATTAGAAACAAAATTTGACAAAAGATTAAACTGTGTTGAGAATGAATTTGACTTGTTATTGCAGATTCTACATTCTAAAAAAGTAAATTCTGTTTAGTTGTAAGGTATGCATGCACTAGTGAAAATGCTAGAGGATATGCAAAAACAAGATTTAGCATGTGAGTATTTCAGAGAGAGAGACCTCAAATAGTTGAACAACATTCGGATGCTTGATTAACTTCATTGTAGCTATTTCCCGCTTGATCTGCAAAAATACATTAAAAACATGTAAGAGATTTGAATTCATCATGTAAGGAGGTTTTAAATTGCGCTTGCAGTTAGATACAATCATTGATATTACAGAAAAGGAATTAAATGAAGTGAAAGGACTATAGCAAATGAAGAGGCATGTATTCAACAAAGAATCACCAAAAACAACCTGTTCAGCCATCTTGTGCTTGAGAACTTTCTCTTTGTCAAGAATTTTGAGAGCCACTGCCTCATTTGTCTCAGAGTTCCTTGCAAATTTCACCTTTGCAAATGTTCCTTCACCAATGGTCCTTCCAACCTCATATATACCAACTCTACGCTTAATTTTAGGCTGACTCATTCTCCGCGCCCCCGTTAAGCTTCACGATAAAAATAACTTCTCACTTATAAGGAATCTACCTGAAATGCATATCAAAAATCAGTTTGTAATTACTAATTCAAATCTTATGCACTGAATTGCAATGTGAGTTTAGGAAAACAATTGAATTCAGGTTTCAAGCAAATTAGCTGGTAACTTTAAAATTTCAGCAAAACAACAATTTCAAGTCAAAGATGCAAACTTTAATTTATATACATCCACAGTGTAAAACTTTTTTTTTCACTGTTAATCAATCATAACTGTCATATCATAAAAATTGTTTACTTTTAATCATAACTACTTCTAAAGTCACACATATGAACGGTTGTGGTGTAGCGTAAAACTTTTTACACCGATAGTATATCAAAATTAAACTCATAAAACTATTCCCTTCTTTAAAAAGAATAATCATTCATAGTACAACAAATATAATATCCCTAGAGATCCAACAAATTTCAACCAGCAATGCAGTAGGTACAAAGAGAGATCTAATTGTTACTAGATTTAAGTTGCAGAGAGAAAAGGAACAATTGTTGGAATGAGAAATGATATAAATACCCAAAACCAGAAATCAGCTTGAATATGAAACAAACAAGTAAATCAACAGTACACAGCACAAAATCACTTACTATAGACAATAGATTTAAAGGAAAACCATCAATGTTCAAAAAAAAAATGAAGTTCCAAAGTTCAAAAATAATCATAAATTACTCACAAATATCAATCACTCACTGCAGAATAAATTGGTTGGAAAAAAAAGGGAACTTATTAGACCAACCCCACAAAAA
>JBBPBP010009778.1:43253383-43265878 GCA_037974735.1 Cicer chorassanicum
TAATATTTACCATGTGTAACCTATTTTTTTGTTTTTAACAAATATGACCTGTGTAGTTTTTTTAAAATAAAGATAGTAAGATTTCAATTCCTAACTTCTAAAAACCATTCCATTTTCTCAATTATTAACTTCCAAAAACATTTTTTTTAAAAAAGAAAACCCAACTTCTTTTTATGTAAAAATAATTCTTTTAAAATGTTGGTTTTTTGGTAGTTAGTTTTTTATAGGGTAGTTATATTTTTTTATACTATCGGGTAGTTATTTCTTTTTTGTGTGTGTGTGGTTATTATGACTTTTATTTCTCTTATATTGATAGTTTATTGATATTTGTTTCCTTAAATTTACAAATTTCATATAATTTCATTAATCAATTTCAGGGGTGACATTGGAACTTCTTTTATGAAATTGGACATGATATCAGAACTGCCTCCATTACCACCAAGTTTAGAAATTCAAAATTTTGAATATCCACTTTTTTCCAACACAATGTCTAATTATGAGTATACTACAAATTCACCTCCAACACATATGGAAACTCATTATGAGATGTCACAACCAATTTCTCCAAGAAGCAATGGTATGTTGGAATCCATATTCTATAACCCAAATATTTTGGAAGACTCTGAAATTAAATTGATTGATGAAGAAGGAAAGAATCCCATTTCTTTGGAGAAAGATGTTGAAGAAAATGGATCATTGGAGAATGATGGTAACACACATGATAACATTCCAAATGATATAAAGGATACCTTATATGCAATTATTTATGGAAAAGGTATCCCAGGTTTTCCTTAGGCTTTGTTTGGCATTTAGGACATTGGCTAATTAGTTTCTAGTATTTGCAATGCAATTAATTAAACTTTCTTCTTAATTTCTTTTATTTTTTTAAATTGATTTTTATTGTGTATTTTTTGGATGATAAATAATTTTATCTAATAATTATTTTTGAATTATTACTCTTATTTACTATTCTTAGAATTGTAGTTGAGAGGAGACAATTTTCCTCACAAAGTATTTGTTTAGTTAATTGCTTTTAAATGCTTATTAATTTTCTTTTTGTGTCTTCAAAGATATATAAGAGTGTTTTCTTCACTCTTTTGGTCTATTTACATCTTCACTCACTCTAATCTATTGTAATTTTGATATATAAAAAGTTTGTAATATCTTGTGTAAATATCCAAACTAATCCTTCCAAAAAAAATAAGGTTTCAATCAACTTGTTCTTTTACACCCACATGTACTTGTAAACATTAGATTGTCAATGCAAATATTGATTATTGACTATTGTGGTACTATATTAAAACACTCATTCATACCAAATTTTAGTTAAATTGAATATAAAACAATTTTTTTTAAAACAATTTTAGAAAAATAATTTAATCTTAAAAATATTTTATAGCACATTTGTTTTGTCAAAAAATTAAGTAAAAGTGTTAACATGATTACAATGGGTTTTTAAAATATTAAGCAAGTAATAAAAGATTTATTTGTTGCTTGATCTTGTTTAGAGAAAATTTAGTTCTAAGATAGTGGTGATTGAATTGTGGACGTGTAGACCACTTGGAACAAAATATGGGGAATGAATTTTGCAATGGTAAGGGCATATCTTCCACTCTATGTTAGTGGTTTTCTACGTGTTTAATTATTGTGCTTGTTATTAATATATACATTTGGTTATTTTTGTTAGTTGTTGTTGTTGAATTAAATGTAAAAGTGGTCGTGTTGTAAATGTTATAAATTCTAATGTGAATGATGTGATATGAGATATACTTTGGAAAATATAACATGATATGAAATTTATATAAATTTTTGTTTATAAATCGGTAGGTTTAGAGCAATGTCAATTTTAAAACCTAGATATTACTTATGAATAGTTCTACTTGAGTTATTAATAAAGGTGAATTATTCATGCAATGGATTTGAATCTAATCACGTGTATTTTGATTGGTAATGTTTAATGCTTAATTTACTATTTATTTTAAGTTTAGATTACATATATAAAATTAATTTTCAGAATTAATTCACGCTGAAACATAATTTAAAGTTAATTTACGCTGAAACATAATTTCTCCATGTTAGCACTTATAAAATTTCTCTAAATAACCCAAACAGCAGATAAATCTTTTATTACATTCTTAATACTTAAAAATCCATTTTATCGAGGTAAAGGTCCTGAACCTATTTTTCTAGAATTAACACTTTTACTTAATTTTTTGATAAAACAAATTTGCTAAAAACTGTTTTCAAGATTAAATGATCATTCTGAAAATTCTTTTCAACCACACAAAATTTTCTAAGTATTGAGACACAAAAATATTACAACTTCCTACCTATATGTAAATTTCGATCCACATAAAAATATATAAGAAACTTTTTTGAGTAAATATTTATTTTGGTCCAAATTTTGTTAAAGTGTATCAATTAGTCTTTTTTACTTAGTCAAACTTTCAAAATAGTCTCTAACGGTTGCAATACATTTTTTCAGTTTATATTTTTTTATTTTAAAAAAAATCATTTTGTAATAGCAGCTAATATAATAATAAAAAATTATTAGGATTACATTTTAAAATATTTGATTGTTTCTATTTTTGTCGTAAGGGTTAAGATTTTTAATGGGTAAATTTTTGTTTTTGTGGAGAATGAGTATTGAAATATAGTGATGATTCATTTTGTGAGGAGTGATAAAAGTGTATTGGCGTATGTGGGTACGAAAAATGAAGTTTAGAAAGAGATGGATGTGAATACACTAAACGTCTTTCACATTCAATGGTGAAAAAGTGTTAAGTGTTACCATAGACTCCCTGAAATAATGTGGAGGATATCTGTGTTAGATTTGGATGACATGAGATTACTGGGACTGAGAGAGGCATAGTAGAAATGGCAAGGATGGCAGTGAAGCATCAGAACAAGGTTGATATTTATTGTGATCATATTAATAATGATCCTGAGCCTGTTTTGTCACTACCTTATAGTCAAGAGAATAATGTGGTTGGAGAAGAAAAAATTATTCATTTGTTTGATGAAGTTTCTTATTCAACAACCGATGAAAGTGTTGATGATAGTAACTATAAGTTTCCTCATTGTGTTAGTTCTAATGAGAGTGTTGAAATACCAAAAAAAGTGTGCAAAGGGAAGAAGAAGGTCATGACTTCAAGTAATGGAAAGAAACCGAGTAAAGGGAAGAGGAAGGTTGAGACGCCAAGTAATGGAAATAAAGGGAATGATCGAACCAATGGAAAGAAAAAAAAAGTAAAGGGAAGAGGGAGATTGAGACTCCAAGTAATGATTCAAGTGACGATGTCTCCGTATATGGCGGCGAGTTTCATGAAAATGTAGCTGGTTTTCATGTTGGACATAAAGAAAGTAGTTCGCAGCAACAAGTCTGTGACGAAGTTTACAAATCTGAAGACCTGAATGATCTAAATAGCACCGATGAATAAGGTATTGACAACAACAATTTCCCTCAATTTAATGAAGTCGATAAGTTTGGTAATGTCAACTGGGAGTTGGGAATGGAGTTTAAAAACTTGGCAACATTCAAGGCAGCAACGAAGGAGTACATCATCAATTCAGGAAGGCCTTTAAAATAGATGAAAAATGATCATGATAGAACAAGGGCAGTGTGTGTTGAAAAGGAATGTGAATGGAAAATTCATTGCAATGAGAACAAGTTTAGGGGAAATTTCAAAATTAAGACAGTCAACAATGAATATAGTTGCAGTAGAAACATTAAGAACAATCAAGCTAAAAGAAAATGGATGGTGCAAAAACTATAAGATAGACTTCGTATTCAACCTATTATTTTAGCCGTTGAAGTTTTTAATTTTTTGAAATGCGATATTAATGTGATCGTTGATAGGTCAATGATTTTTTAGAGCAATGAAGGAGGCTAGAGAGATAGTGGATGGTAGTTAAAGAGAGCAGTACAGTCGGATGCGTGATTATGCATTTGAGTTGTTAAGCAGTAATCCAGGGTTATGCATTAAGCTTAGTACACTACCACAACCAGAATCTGAACCACAATTTCATAGGATTTTTTTTGTTTGTTTGGATGTTTGTAATATGATATTTAAGGTTGGTTGTAGACATTTCACATGGTTGGATGGCTGTTTTTTTAAAGGGCTACTTTGGGGAGCAATTATTATCAATTGTGGCAACAAATGCAAACAATGGAATTTTTGTATTAGCCTATGCAATTGTAGATGCTGAAAACAAGAACAATTGGAATTGGTTTTTGACAATGTTGCATGAGGAAATTGGTGATTATGTGCAACACAGTTGACCAAAACTTCTCTAAACCGAGTTTGTTCTTCCATTACAACTTCAACCTTGTGCCTAAGCTTCAACATAAGTTCATTATGTTCTTCCGTAACCTTTGATTGTTGTCTTTGTGCTATTATCAATCGATCAATTTTGGCTATAAGTTCACTTTCATTTTCAATACTTCATTTTTATTTCCATCAACATCAACATCTTAATGAACATATATGTCAAGAGCTTCATCACACCATAGAAGATAGAAATAACAACATTCTTTATGAAACATAATAACTCGAATCATAACTATAATAGATGATAAAAATCATAATAATGGAAGAGTCAAAACAAAGTAATTTAAGTTTTCTTGAGTTAAATCCCCCAAATAGAACAAAATAAAGAAATTAAAAAACACACATTTGAACATTACCTTCCAAACTGGACAACCAAAGAAAGGTCAACTCGAATATGCATATGTTCTTGAAATCCTCATCACAGTTTTCCTTTCACATAAACAAAAAGAAAATTGGCAGTTTTTCTCGATACGATTCATCAAATCCTAAATTACCAATATACTTTTTCCCGATCATAAATGAAGTAAATTGAGAGGGAAAAGAAGAAGATGATTGTTTGGTTATGTGTGTTTTTTTTTACTAGATATATGATTAAGTTACAATATGTGGGAGTTAATGTGCCACATCAATTTGTAACACTATTTGAAGCTAGTTTAGAACTTTGACATAATGAAATACTAGATTAATACAACTTAACAAAGTTAGAGACCAAATAATATATTTAATCAAACTTTTTTACCCTTAACTCTTCAAGAAAATATACTAATATTGTGAACACAAAACTAGTATAACTGCATTGATGCAAAAGTAATTCTTATCACTGTAATCTTGAAAAACAATTTCTTTTAAGAATCCTATCATTGAAAATAACATCTTTGAATTCTTTTTAACTGAGCAAATATTATGGGTTTGTTTGATTCACATCCAAAAAACTCTACTTTAGTATTTTAAAATTTTAAAATT
Source organism: Cicer chorassanicum (assembly GCA_037974735.1). NCBI lineage: Eukaryota > Viridiplantae > Streptophyta > Magnoliopsida > Fabales > Fabaceae > Cicer > Cicer chorassanicum. The sequence continues at coordinate 43,258,678 of JBBPBP010009778.1, forward strand.
AAAAAACTTGTTTGAGTTACTTATTTTTAAAAACTGTTTTGTAAAACTATTTCTAATATTATAATTTTTAAAACTAAAAAAACAAAACAGCTAAATGATGTTTTACTTTTCATTTTTCAGTTTTTTAATTCTCTAATAAAAAACTGTTTTAAAAAATTAGAGTTGCCAAACAGATTTTTTTTAAATTTTCTTTTTAAAAACAATTTCTAAAATTTATTTATAAACTAGTTTTCAAAAATTAAAAAGTAAAACACAATCAAACAAACCCTATATCTTGATTTTAAATCGATAAAATAACGTTTTTAAGCGTTCAAAATACATTTTCTTACAAATATCAACACTTACTAACTTAGTAAGAAGATTTAAAGTAAGAACAAGGACTTTGCATCTCTCTTGAAAGTAAACATATTTCCAATGAATATAAAAGAAATCAATAAAAATACTATGAGCAATATATATATATATATATATATATATATATGGTGCAATTATACTATAATGGTCAAGAATGAATCTTTGATATATAAATCATGAAATAGAAATTAAACAAAGAATGAGAGTAACAATATGTGGTTTTACTTGTGTTGATGATTCTCTCAAGCCTTTTTTTTTTCTCTTCTCTTTTCTTATCCCTCTTTCTCTAAGTGTGAAAATCGAAAAATTAAAGAATGGGGAGAGGAGTTTAAGAAGTGCTAAGTTGTTACACTATGATTTCTCCTTTCAATTATTGGAATCAAATGAGTGATTAATTGTAATCAATGTCTTGTCTATTCTTTTCTTGGTCACATACTTGACAAGGTCCATTCTTAATACAATTCCTCTAGCTCTCCTAAAAAAAATTATTCTGACTCTCTCACCCACTATTTTGTTTTTAATAAATAAAATAGTATAATTACTAATTACTAATTAGTATCAGAAATTCGCAACAACGGTAAAATCAGATTCACAATATCGACATTTATTCGTTGAACTAAAACTTAATTGCTTCTCCTCTACTATTTTACTAATAATACTAATTTAATTAAGTTGAAATAAAATTATATAATGTGTGTCATGTATATGTCACAAAAATTTGGCCTAATTAAGTTATTTAACTTAACAAATTTAAAATAGTAATTACTATAATAATTATCATACCAAAATGATTTTTCTACACATTACTACAAAATAAATAAAACACGATATCAATTAATTGTATATGAATTACGCCTTTCACTAAAATAAAATCATAGGACTTTGTAAAATTATTTTTATAAAAATTGTAAGAAATATTTGACGGAAAAGAATAAATACTAGGTCTAACATGTTATCAAAGTAGATATTGTAGTTGCAGTAGAGGGTCGTGAATTGTGAAATATTCATATGTTATGTTATGTTATATTATCATTAAGGTTTAATTATAGTTTTAATTTTTTTATGTTTATTAATTCACGAAATCGGTCTCTCATATTTTATAATATGATAATTTTGGTTGTTCATTTTAATTTTTCAACTAGAAAATGACGACGTAAATTGCTTTAACTAATATGACAAATGATATTATGACGTATGATTAACACATGTGAAATCAAATACTCTGAAAATTTAACATTCAACTTCAAAAACTTTTCATTTTCGTAATTTAATTAATAATATATGAGTAATTAATATGTCATTAAATTGTATATCACAACAATTAAAATATGTCAACTTTTTTTTTTAATATACAAATTCAACCAAACTATAGACGTTTAAAATATGAGAACTAATTTCGCCCATAGTACAATTAAGCCAGTAAAATAAAATGGAATCAAATAAGAATATACTAATACTTTGTAAAATAATTCTTATTTTAATATATATTGTTATTATTTTGACCAACCATTTTTTTGTTGTTGCATGTTGACAAATTGTTTATTATTGTTAAAAAAATAAATAAAAATAATAAATAGCTGATATTGGAGAGGGAATAAAGAGCATTATTAGGGTTTGTGATTATGAGTGGTATAAATACCAATTATTGTTGAAGCTTAATTCTTCCTCTGTCTCCACACTCTCTTCTTCACTCTCCGCCACCGATCCTCACAAGTCTCCAATGGCTGTTACCTTTTCAGATCTACACACAGAAGAGGGTCTCAAATCCCTCAATGAATTCCTCTCTGGAAAGACCTATATTTCTGGGTAACTCTTTAATCCTCTCAATTTTTACTTTTTTTCTTTGTTTAATATTAAAAAGGTTGATTTTTATTGTTTTTGAGATTTGGGTTATTGAAATTCTATTTGGGGTTTTTGAAATTTAGGGATCAATTGACAAAGGATGATGTCAAAGTGTATGGAGCTGTTACGGAAAAGCCAAGTGACTCTTTTCCCAATGCTGCTAGTTGGTACGATGTTGTCTCTTCACATCTTGCTGCAAGGTATGTTCTGTTTTCTTCAGTTTTTGTTTTTCAATTATTAGTTTTCTCTTTTTTGTTTTGATTGAAATAAGAGTTTGGTTTTGTTTTATTATTATTATTATTTGTTAATTTTGGAACTTTTTTTTTATTTCAATTTTGTTTGAGTAGTTTCCCTGGGAATGCTCAAGGTGTGAAATTCACAGGAAGTGCTGCTCCAGCTGCAGCAGCAGCACCTGCCAAAGCAGTATGCATCTACCTTAATGTTTATTTTTAGTTAATGCTTATTTTTTATGTTACTTCATGTTGATTGTTTCTGTTATTATTTTTTCCTGAAAAAGCTGCATGTTTTATTTATTTGATATCTATTTCTTTTATGTGTTTTAGAGTACAAACATTGTATAAATTTTTCATTTAGTATTTGTGAAATTAGAAAATTTGAAATGATCATACAATGACTATGATCATACATCTGATTTCAATTTGTCACTTGCGTAAACTTCATGGTCCTATACGCATTTATTTATGCTATTTTTCTTAAGTGGAAATAAGCAAGGAGCTAATTCAAACTTGGCAATCATTTTCTGCTAGTGTTGTACTTGATGTCTTGATTTTGTGACTGTATTAGTATGTTTAGCTATGTAGTGTACAGTTATTGAAAGATTGTTATTGATTGGGAAAATGATGTTAAAAACAATGCCATCGTTCTAGAATTGTATAATGTCAAAAAGACAACTCTTATTATAGGAAGCCTTGTCTTATATTTTAATTTTAGAGATGTAAGTTGTATGATACAACAATTTACGTTTGTCATGACACAACATGCTAAAACCAAAACAATGTAATTGTGTCTGATAGAGATGTTTAGTTGTTTACCAAGTGATGTTGTTAGCTAAGTTAGTAACTATGAAGAGCTGGTGCTTGTAATCTCGAACTGTAGAATGTAGCATCTGAAATTTAAGTTATTGCGAAGTTATTGTTAGGTAAGTTATGGTGAAGTTTAAGTTATTGTTGTTATAGTTGTATTGAAGTCACTGAGTGAACTACTTCAACTAATTTGATCCTTTGGATTTATTTTTGTCAGGATGCACCTGCTGATGAAGATGATGATGATCTCGATCTCTTTGGTGATGAAACAGAGGAGGAGAAGAAGGCAGCCGAGGAAAGAGAGGCTTCTAAAAAGCCTGCCAAGAAGAAAGAAAGTAAGTTCTTTTTAGTCTTTATGAAATTGTTTTACATGAAGCATAAGCGTAGTGTTGAGAAAAGTTTGCTTTGGATTTGTTTGATCCTCTTAATTTGCCATGTTATTTTGGTGGTAGGAATAAATTTATGGTGATGCATTATTGGTGCAAACTAATTTTACACTAAGAACCAATTATATTGCCACGTAAGCCTAGAATGTAACCCTATTGTAAAAATAACTGCAAAATACTCTATTTTTATTGGATGTTAGTGTAAAACTAGTTTACATTGATAGTGCATGTCACCTTTTCTCTCTTTTTTTATGATATTTTCTTGCTTTAATTGTTTGAAACTCATCATCCAATATTTTTCGTAGGTGGCAAGTCTTCCATTCTGCTTGATGTTAAGCCTTGGGATGACGAGACAGACATGAAGAAGCTAGAAGAAGCTGTTCGCAGCGTTGAGGTTCCTGGTTTAACCTGGGGAGCATGTATGTTAAAAAACTTGAAATTTTCACCAATCTTTCTCATGAATATTTTGATGTAATCTAAATTCTATTACTAAAATAAATTACAATGTGATTAAAATGGTTTGTTGCAATTGATGCAGCCAAGCTGGTTGCTGTTGGATATGGGATCAAGAAGCTGCAGATCATGTTGACCATCATCGATGATCTTGTGTCTGTGGATGACCTTATTGAAGAAACACTCACAGTTGAGCCGATTAATGAGTTTGTCCAGAGCTGTGACATTGTGGCGTTCAACAAAATTTAAGGTTTCCTTTAAGCTATTTTCAAGCGGCGGCTGATTAGACTGTTATTTGCTGATACTGTATTCCCCTCTCATCTTTTTATGTTTAGTCTGTTCCAGTGATGGTTTTGTTACAAGAATTGTATGAAGTAAAAGAGATAGAGATATGTTTTGGTGTTAGTTAATGTTATTGATGTCAAAACCATGCACATTTTGTGTGAGATTAACATCACTGAACCATATGCTTCTATTTAATTTTTGATGAGTTTCATGAGACCCCTTAGTTGAATCTATACACAATATGTTGGCTTAAAGTTTTGCTAAGTTGAGATGGTGCAATAATTATATCACTCTAGTTCAAAACACAACAAACTTAATTTTATTGCTATGTGGATTTTCAAAGGTGTTGAAAGAAATGGAAGAGAATGTCACCTCTTTGTCAACTCGCCCTCAAATGTTTGTTGAGAGATGTAGCAATTTACAAAGAGGTGACATTGACTTCTATTTCTTTTAACGCCCTGTGATAAATCCTCGTGAAGTTGTCCATATTCTTAGCGAACAATACGTGATCTTGCTTTAATGTGGCCATATAATTGAGGTTTGTAAATTGAATTTTCCTCAAAATGCTTTTTTTGTTTAAAATTGAAACAATTGCGATGTCACCATGGTGGTCGTTAATATTTGCATGTATAATTCAAGTATTTTAGATATTAAGTTTATTTATCTTTTCCTATAATATGTATATACATTTATTTTATATGTGATTTTTATTGTTTTTATAAGAATCACAATAATTGATAGGCTCATAGGCCAATAATCAATATCAGTACTAAGAAGTCCTTTTGATTTTAAGGCGTTTTTCTTAAATGATAATTTAGTGGGCCTTCTATTATGACCACTAGAATGACATATATGTGATTTCAGTGTTTTAGATTTTTCCTTTATATTGTAGGTCTTCCCTTGAGCCAATTTAAAAAGAAAATGAAATATCATAATTGTTTATTTATTTTTCTTAGTTAATTTTAGTGAAACCCTATTTTATTTTAACCCTAGTTCTCTAGTTTTCATAGTTTTTGCAAAAAACTTTCTATCAATAATATCATAATTTTTCACCCCATTAGGCATCCCTGGTAGGGCTCGAATCCAAAATTTTCGAATTTAAGACTTATGTTTTTTCTTTTTTATCACTAAACAAATCATTGGAGTTATTATTAATTTAATTTTTTAGCATTGCTATATTATATAAAGGATTTCCACAAGAAAAAATAATGTACAAAAATAGAGTTTAACCAAACATTGGAAGGTGGTCAATGGCTATATATGGAAAAGTGGGCAATTATGATTTGGAAGTGTTACGTAGTGTCCCTTATCATCATTCGTCTCTTTCTTGCAAATATATTTTGTAAATATTTACATTTTCCTTAATATAAACTTAATATTTATATTATGCACAAACAATATAAAATAAATAACGAATTTATTTATTGTGCACAAACACTGTAAAATAAATTTGTAAAATAATATTACACTATTAATGAATATTAATTGGACTCTAAAATAGTATAAACTATAGTCTAACAAATATTTAATTTTTTTACGAAAAAACTATGAATAAGCATGCACAAAGAGTAAAGACTCTCCATGGTTTGGTTACTTGTTGATGATATAAAATTTGTGATAAGTGAGTCAACTTCTTTATTCTTAAAAAAATTCATAATTGTTATACTACATTATAAATTATATATATTATAGCCGAACAATAACAAAACATCCACAATAGCATAGCTTGGTTAATTTAATCATAGAATTCGAGTTTGTTGTAAATTTTCATTTTATTTCTTTAATTTTTAAATACATGTTCCAAATTGGTTAGTATATATTTGGTTAATGGTGATGATTGGGGAACACTGATTGCTCCTATTTGTTTGGTACAGCTACAAAGTGGCCTACATTATTAAGAGACCATTCAAAAAGTTAGGTTGTCTTCCTTGCTTAAAGCAAAGTAGCTTTACATGCCAAACTTAGAATGGGGGCTGAGTTTATCAAAATTATTGAAGTTATAAAGGGGGATTGTTGTTTTTCATATTAGTCGTAATCTTGAATTAATGGTTGAAATTATTTAGTAATAATTTATTGAAGATGTAATATAATCCATCTAATTTCAAATAATGACCTAGATAAAAATTATGTGAAAATATGGGCCTGGAAAGTATTATTCTATTATGTGATTGAAATATTATATAATATTTTTTATTTTGTTAAAATCAAAAATTTATATTAAAATATAAACTTAATTTACCGGTGAAGCAAATGTTGAAATGAGAACTAGTGATGAGAGTAAGTTGTATAAATAGGTGACATTAATAAAGTTGGTAGGCCTAAACACATTACAAGACAAATGAATTATACTAAGGCATATATATCATCACCTTGTCGTGGTTTTTAAAGGCTATCTATTTCATATTGTTTGACAAATGCTTGGCTATCAAATTCAATTATCCATGGTCCTGCCTAATTTGGTGGATCCATTCCATCTATGTTTTATGTTAAATATGACATCTATATGTTATCTGTCACTTTATGTTTGTCCAGAAAAAATATGAATTAATTTTGAATAGTTTTAATGATCTATGTTTAGGGTGAAAACAGGTTATGCTGGATAATAGAAGTTTACGGCTTTGTCTATGATAAATTCAAGTCAAACAATTTAAGTCAGACAAATTTATTTTTAAGTCAAAGAAGGTTAAAGTTTTTTTAGAAGCGTATTTAGTTAATAATATCGGTCTACATACTATAAAAAATCTTTTAAACTAAGGCAAACTTACTTAAATAAATATTAATTATGAATATTATTTATATTACTATTATTATTATATATTAGATGTGAACTTTACGTTA
>JBBPBP010009778.1:43267114-43287460 GCA_037974735.1 Cicer chorassanicum
ATATATATAACGAAATACAATTGAAAAAAAAAAGATAGACGGTATTTATTTCCGTTAGTCATGATAAAAAAACTACTTAGTGATGAATATTTTGATATTATATGAGTGATCATCATAGCCAATGTAACATCTTACACTAAAATAATATTAGAGGAATGATATGGTTGGAAAATAAGTGATTAAGTGTAAAAATGGTGTCCTATTTTTTTTGAATATTACTTATTTATTTATTTTATAAATCATATAATAATAGTGATCTTTATTATGTTTAATACGATATTAATTAATTTATTATTTTTTTATGTTCAAAATAAAATTTTATTATATTTTTTTATACATATTAATCAATTTATCTTGAATCTTATGATTAAGATAAAGATAATAAATTTCGTTAAGTTTGATGTGATCAACATGGTTTTTGACAAAATCATATTCAACCATGGTTTTAACAAGAGAGTGAAAATTGATATGGAATTAGGGAGAAACAATCGTTGGTAAAACAGATTTTTATGAAAAATAATTTGATTTTTTTTTTTCTTTCACAAACTTGAGAGATCAAGAAGTAACAAGAGTAAGAATTGAAAAAGAGATTTTTTTTTGTTATCTAGGTTCTAGTTTTAGAATAAGGATAAAAAAATCATAGTTTTTCTTTTGTACATATTTAACCATTTATTAACTTATAATTTTGAACTTATAGTTTAAGATAAAAAAACATTAAACCACTCGACCTTTGATATTTTTTTTACTATATAATTATTTATACTACATTTTTTTTACTATATAATTTTACTAAAAATTTAAGATCATGTGCGAATACAGACTTCCAAACATGCTCAAGACTACCACTATGTGAGTATAAACCACATATAGAATTATATTTTCTAAATTATAATATTATAAACCATTCATAATATCTATTTTCTTATAGATACTCTAAGATTGTAAATCAATCTTAAATTATATTTTCTGAATGAGATATCTAGCTCAATTGACTTTAGATAAGGATTTAACTGGTTTGGGCTAAATATTTGAGATTTGGAGAATTTGAATTCAAACATGAACGAAGTAAAAAAAACACTAATATAATACCGGTTTAAAAAAAAATCTTAAATTATATTTTTCTAATATTCTAATATCCCCAACAAGTTTTGTTAAATGCAATGTTGATCATGCACTTTCCTTAGCCAATCGTGCGTGGAGATTGATATTTGTGAAAGGGATTAAATAGGTAATTTCACTCTAAATTATTGTAAAGCTACATCCAATAGATTTGAATATGGTTATCTCCCTTAGGAGTGCAACCTCTAAATTATGGTTACTACAACTTTAAGGTTGTTTTTTCTAAGCAATAAACTAATGATAGTGTCCATGCTACCACTAATGGTAGTGTCCATGCTACTTCTTATGCTTTTTATTTTTACAAGAATGCTACTTCTTATGCTATTTGTAGTTACTTTCATTATATATATACATATTTGGTTTTATTGTTGACATTATTTGCAATGACATACTCTCTACCTTGATTTGGATAATAATTTGTAGTTTCAACTCTCCACTAACATCTCTAATAATTAATTCTTAATAAATTTATAATGAAAACACATTTGTTTTTATTAAAATCATCATGTCATCTATATTTTATATTTTGTACCAGTTTCCCACATCAATAATCTTAATCTTTTAACATATGTATGTACATTGCGACAAAAATGATGTATCTAATACTTAAATACAATTTGTGGTCATAATAAAATATTGACTCAATTAATAATAATTTCAACACATCAAAATTCAACTAAAAATGTTTACATTTGACATGAGTCAAAAAAAAGTAGATTTACATTTGACAAGCTTTTTATTTTTTAAATAATTTGACAAGCTACTAGCTTTGTATATTTAATTTATCTTTTATTATGTTGAAATTACTAACACAGCTTCTTTTGGAATTTCCAAACATTTTTTTCTTCCCTTTTTATTTTATTTATGTATTTATTATATTACAAAAAATAATGAGTCATTATTATTCTGAAATCTGAAGTGGTGAAAAACCAAACGTCTCTTTCCTCTCTCTCTCTCTCTCTCTCAGAATCTCAGGTTACTAAGCTCTGAGTTCTTGCTATTTCCTTTGGTGAGTTTACTGTAATGAATCCTCAATCTTTCACTCTTCTTCTGCAATTTTTTTTAACACTATTTTGTTCTTTTGTATTGATTCTGTATGAATTTCAGCTTAATCTGTTCCTTGGAGTAAATGGGTATTGATTAATTGAAACCCCATTTGAGAAAAATTTGTGCTTTTATTACAAGTGATGTGTTTTTCTTATTATTACTCTCAAAATTTTCAATTGGGGTTTGTTTAATGTTTTCTCTATGCTGTTTACTGTTTCTTAGGTTATAATTATTACTTAATTAATTTTAATTGCCCTTTGCTTTTTGCATTTTTGTCTCCGATTGTTTACCTTTGGTAATTTTTGTTGGTGCATAAATTTAGTGAATTATTTTTTTTAATGATTAAATTTAGGGAAAATTGATTTCATTTTATGATGATGAATATGCACATAATTTTTCCCCTTTTGTAACTGCTTGAACTGTTCTTTGTTGTGTTGTATAGGAGATATATAGCTTTTGTCTGATAGAATATGAAATTTTTGTCATTGTGGTTGTTGTTTAGATTTTGTATCTAGCATCTTGTTTATTGGTTTCTTTCAATTTGTTTGAATGATTTGCATTTTGTGATATGTAAATATTACCAAATTTGTTTTAGTGTCTCATGATTTGATTCAAAGATATAGTCATTGACTAGTTTACTTCTAGCGAGTTTGGATAAAATTCTCCGCAAGGACTTTGGAAAAGGAAAACACTTGCGGATAAATAAATATTGAAAGAATCTTGCAATAACTGAGTTTTTTTAAACAATAGCTTCTTGTTAAATTGGAAGAGTTCAATGGATATGTATTGACATTGTAAAATAGTTTTACGATGTCATAGATAGATTTTTGTTGAGATCTTTTATGGTTTAAAATAACATGGTGGCATAATGAAGAGATATGATGGGACGGCAATGTAAAACTATTTGACTCTTTTAGTGTATGTCCATTAAATTCTAATTTGAAATCAGTCAATATATCTCCATTTTTCAAAAACACTTTCATTTAATTTCTCCATGAATACCTTTAAGGTTATAAGCACTTTTTTACAAGTGAAGAAGCATAAACTTATTCTAATTGAGAAGCTCAGAATTTTAACCAAACTTGGGGCTTTATATACTTTGTAGCACCAACACTTCTGATTGAAGACATCCAAATTGGGATGTTGAATCTTGGGGTTTGTTTCATTTATTGATTTCATTATTATAATTCTTTTTTAAATGTATTAATCGTTTTTATATTTTCATAGATAGATATAGATATGATGCAGAAGGAAAATTGAATTTTGATGCAGATTTTACTATTTCTAATTCTAGTTGAAGAAAGAATGTCAAGTGGAGCAACACACTGGTGTTATGAATGCAGTCGGCCAATTGTGCTTGAAGGGAGAGACATTATTTGCCCTTACTGTGACGAGGGATTTGTACAAGAACTTAATGAGGTGCGGGGCATAGCACCACAAAATACCTTTCCGTCACGCTCGGGAGAGTTTAATCAAATGCCTGACTTATTTGATGCTCTACATGCCTTTGTGGGGCACAGAGGTTCCGAAAACAGATTTGGGCTTATGGATGCTGTTGATAACTTCATGAGGCATAGAATGGCTGGCATGCACCCAAACTTTGATGTTAGAGGAAGGTCAAGTTCTGCCCCGGTTCCTGAACAGAGTTGGGGTGTTTATAGTTCTGGACCATTTTTAGTATTTCACGGTCAAGTTCCTGGATTAACCTTGCCTAACGGCAGCCCAAGAGGTGGTCCGAGGCGCGGTGATTTCGGAGACTACTTCATTGGTTCTGGACTCGAAGAACTTATCGAACAACTCACCATGAATGATCGACGTGGTCCACCCCCAGCTGCACGATCTTCAATCGATGCAATGCCTACTATTAGGATCACACAGGCGCATCTTCGCTTGGATTCACATTGTCCTGTCTGTAAAGAAAAATTCGAACTTGGTTCTGAAGCCAGAGAGATGCCGTGCGACCATATTTACCATTCTGACTGTATTGTTCCTTGGTTGGTTCAGCATAACTCGTGCCCTGTTTGCCGTGTCGAGCTGCCACCACAAGGACAAATTAGTTCTCGTGGTAGTAGTCGAAGTTGGGGAGGAAGGAATGGCAGCAACAACAGCGGCAATGGTAGCTCGAGCGGCAGGGAGAGTGACCGTCAGAACCATGGAAGGAGAAATCCGTTTTCGTTTCTGTGGCCATTCCGTTCTTCTAGTTCAAACAGTAATCAATATTCTGAGACGGGTGGAAGCAGCTCTTCAACCAATGCTGACCAGAATAACGGAACAAATTATAATGGATGGCATTTTGATAACTAAACGCCGCGTTACTTCTCCTCGATAAGTATATCACAACCTATCTAATAATGCTTGTAATTTGAAATGAGAAGGAAAGAGTATATTAATATTGTAATTTGAAGTTTATCTTATGTAAGAGAGATGGTAGATAGAAGTATCTTAAAAATCTTTGTACATGTATTCGGTAAGTTGAATCTCTTGGAAGCTTTCATCTGTCACTGTATCATTTGATTGTTCTCTGCCTCTGTTGGTTTGCTTAAGGTGCTGGGTCAGTAGGCACAGAGCGCTATAGTTTGTGTTTGAAACTGCGGTAATATTGCGTCCGAATGCACTTAAAAAATGTTTGCTTAAGGTAACTTTGGAATAAAATGTGTTGAATGGTCATCCCCCATGGTTTCAAACACATTGTTCATGTTTGGTTTCACGGCAAGATTGACAAACACTCATTGTTCATGCCTTTAAAAAATGTTGTCAAGCTAATTATCTCTTTCAGTTTTGTGGCATGATCTGCAAAAGCCACTAGCTAGTGTGGTCATGCAATGTAATGGAATGAGCTATCATATACTTTGGTTTAGCTGGCCAGAAAGTAAAAAAGTTCTTTCTATTTTGTGAACTTAGGTTGAGTTTGTCAAAACTTTAGGAATTTGGGATAAGATTTATGAGTGTCAAATGCATGTGCCACCACCTGCACCTATGACATGATTACTTCAATATTTTTCTTAAAAGTTTGAGTTTTCTAAGCCACCTGCCAAAAGTCTAAATAGGAAATTGATAGCATAATGCTATGTAGAATATCTACACAATATTTTGCTATAATCCTCCAGCTTAGACATGACATTACTAACTCTTATTTGGCATTGTATGGAAAAATCATTTGATGGGTTTAGGTGTGTGGTGGGCCAACAATGAATTTATGATAGACTTTTAAGCCTAATTCTCCTTTATATAATTGACTTTTAAGGTGAGAATTGTTTAGAAACTATAAATAGTAAGGTAAATTAATAAAATTATAATTCTTTCATTTTCATTTATCATCTTTTCTTAATCTTCATGAAATGGTCAACCATGATTGTCATTTTGGGATGGAGGGAGTATAAACTAAGTTTAGACTTTAAACCTTCTCTTTAGTCGCTTGGGACTCTAATGATTTAGTAAATGTGATTTTATATTAGGGTTGGTGATGGTAGAGTAATAGTTATTGTTGCAATTTGATTAACATTATGGATATATCCAAACATAGAGGGTAAATACACCTGTTGGTTTAAGTCACAACTTGAGTCAATTTACATATGTAAAGATTATGAACATTTGTAATTAATTTTAATATCAACTGAGATTTTTTTTTGATAATTTTTTTTAAAAAGGAAAAATAGTGTCTCTAGAAACAATGTGAAAAAAGTACTTTGTAAGCTGAAACTTTATATAATAAATAGTATAGTACCAAGATTCTGAGTTAACATACTTTGAGGGTGAAAAGAAACAAATTGGAATAATATTTATATGTACATACCCTTTTCTCCAAAGTTCCCTCTTAAGTAACTTTACACTATAAGACTAAAATATGCTTTAATAATAACTAAAAACAAAAACAAAAAGTGAAAGAATATATCCATATATATGATGACTACTTTTTCAAAGGTGCTGCAAGTTCTCAAATAATTCAGAAAGAATAACATATCCTGAACCACCAAGCACCATTAGTAGGGTTATCCTCCCTCCTGGAACTAGTTCAGGTAGTTTCACAGATGAAGATGAATTTGAGTTCCTATCTGACCATGACATTGCAGCTGGAATAACTCCAAAAAGCAGCAACACTATAGTGACAAGAAAAAATGAGAAAAAAACTTGCCAAGTCAAATTAACAAACTATATTATACTTAAAATTAGATAAATGATATTTTCACAAAAGTTTCACTTTGAATTTCAACATCAATTTGGAAAGTTAACGCGGTTAAAATATATGGTTAATTATGTTAAATAATTGTTAATGAATATAACAAAGTGCCACGACACATTAATCATTCATTGAGCACAATCTATTATATATAATTAAAACAGACTCCTGCCACCTCATGCTATTTTCTCCACGTAAGCGAATATTTGCCACCTCACAGCTAAAAAGCTGATGTGGACATCTTCCTAGAGAGTTCCCTATTCACTTTCTAACTAGCTTGTGCCCCCCTCTCTTGACCAATCCGAATCTCTCTGACCAATCCGAATCTGGCCCAAAATCCGGTATCTATTATCAATATCAATCAATACAATAAATTACCAATTCATGTGCCATAAGTTACCAATTTCAATACAATAAATATCAATTATTTGTCCTCCATCTGCCCTAAAATCCAGTATCTATTATCAATATCAATCAATACAATAAATTACCAATTCATGTGCCATAAGTTACCAATTTTAATACAATAAATATCCATTATTATTCCTCCATAAATATTTTCAAATTGATAATGGTATCGTTACTGAAAAAAATTTAATAAAATTAAATTATTTATTTATAAATCGTGAAATCGGGTGTAAATCAAATTAAATAAGTAAATTTTGATACACAATATTTTAATAAATGTTACCAATATATTTGATAAAATGTTCAAACACTTTTAAATATTTATTTAGACATTAAAAATAGTCAATGTACAACTTTTGTATTTTTTTTTATTATTGTGTCGTCACATGTATTTACCAAAACAAATAACAATTAGTCAATCTAATAAAAAAATTTGTGTTTTGTTTCTCTTATTAGTTCATATATTTACCATGAGCATTATTTCAATTTTTTTTTAATATGTGTAGGAAAAAATGTTAAAATTTTAAAAATTCCTACATAACTTATATACTTTAATAAAAATAGAGTTTACAATTATCAATTATATAATTTATCTTTTAAATCATGGTTAATATTTTATGTCTATAATACTTATTTAATTACAAACTCTACAATATCTTTTATCGCATTTTTTTTATAACTTTAAAATTTTACAAGATTAATATTATATATATACACACATATATATCACCTTATAAAAAAACTAAAATTAAACCCGCGCAACGCGCGGGTCATATTCTAGTTAACCATGATTTTAAACGTGTTAACCATAATTTTCACGTGTTGTACTTTGCAAATATCAATTAACCATTCAAAGTGTGTTAAAAAATATACAATTTTTAGGTACCCAAATATATATAATATTCATTAACCACGTTTTGCGTTCAAATATACACACTTGAAAATTGTGGCATATGATGTTTAAAATCATGGCTAATTGTGTTTAGCATACGATTAATGAGCTGCGACACTTTATTATATTCACCGACCATCTACTAAATAAACCACATTTTTAAAATGCGTTAACCATCCAAAATTTGATGTCAAATCTGTGTCAAAGTAACAGAACTCCAAAATTGACATGGAAATGAAAATAATAAGAATTTAGCTATACCTCCATATGTTCCAGCAAAGTCCAAGGCTTTAAAAAATATTTCAGGGTCCAACAATGAGAGTATAAGTGGTGGAATTAAAGTCAGTATATATGGCAGAGGCCTATTCTGGCCGGTTGGGAGATTTAGCACTGAAAAAAATCAACACAATGAAGCAAAAAAAGTTATCATTAAGATACTTCTTACATGTGAAAAGTTTCACATCAACAAATGAAGCCTTTTTCATGTGAAACATGAATACTTGGAAAATCATTAGCAAATAAATAAGAAAATTGCTAGACCGCTAGCAATGCACTTTCTTACACTCTCTTTCTAACAGTCTATTTTATTCAATGAAATTCAAGTGGATTTCACGTAAATTTCATCCAATAAATAATATAGTCTATTATAAAGAGAGTGTTGCCAGCACTTTTTAGAAGATAATTCGATCGGATTTATGTATTAGCTTTATTCAAAAGATAAGAAAGATATTGGAAATATAATACATACAATCTGCAAGGAAGTCTGTCAAACCCAAAACAAATCCAATGTAAGATGTAGCAATTGCAAGAAGTGAGAAGACCTCAACTATAGGCTACAGAATCAAATTAAGGGCAAGAAAATAAATTTTAATATATAGTAATGAAACTTCAATGCAGTAGTCACTCAAAAAATAAAATTTGATGCTATCATAAACTTACTCCAATTGTTCCATTTGTAGATCTCAACTGTTGTAATGGATCTAACCCCATTGCATTGTCACCAACAGTTCCTAGGATAACAGCATTCCAAACTAGAAACAAACCAAGAGGTATAGCAGTTCCTAGTATTATTGCACTCCTAAAAGAAAAATTCAGGTGATATTATAAGCTCTAGAAAATTTTCAAATATGCAAAACTTGCAAACATATTTTATAAACATGAATAATATAAACGTAGCAGAGATGAGTATGTTGCGTTGGATGTGTGGAAGATTTATGAATGACACTATTAGAGAGAGAGAGAGAGAGAGAGAGAGAGGTGTGGTAGCACTTATCGTATAAAAGATGGTGGAAACTCGAGTTAGATGTGGAAAGAAGACCTGTATATTTTGTAGTAAGGAGAGTAGTTCATAAAGAGGGTAGTCAAATCACTAGAAGCAGAGAAAGACCTAAAAAAACTATAAGAGAAACTATTACGGAAGACCTAGAGATTAATTAATGAGTTGGATAAAGATATGATATATAACAGAACATTATGACGTTGTTTGATCATGCAGTCGACCCTACTTAGTGGAAATTGGGACAAGGCTTGGTTTGGTTGTTGTTGTGGAAAAATATTTCAAGTCTTAATTTTAATGTTAGTTTATAGTTAATAAACTTGATATCAGAAATCAAAGTGGAAATAACTGTTTAAGCAAAGAACAAAGATGAGATTTGTCACCTTACTTTTAACAAGTCTCCTTCAAGATTTGTACAAAGAACAGGTACCACATTCTGAATAAGAATATAATCAAAGTGTTAAAACCTTGTCCATTGTTCAATAACTTGAGGTTAGGGAAGTTACCTGGTAAACAAATGAGAGTGCAATAATTGGTATACTCATTGGAGCTGCTTGGAAGTTTGCTTTTAAAAGAGCATCCAGATGAAGGTTTCCACTTGCAACTACCTAACATAGAAAAATCATTCTCTGTCTCAAAATGTACAAATATGCTTTATAAATAATTGGTTTGAGTCCTATAAACCATGTAATTGTTTGTTACCATATAAAGTAAAATACAATATCCCTGTGTAGTAATCAAACTCAACATGAACCAAACAGAAAATAACTCATAAGAGTAAAATCATCTAAGAAAATTTCATAACTTTTGGCATCAAAATCTTACCACAAGAGCTGCAAAAAAGCTGATGATTCCAATCACTAGAACACCATTAATTGCACCAATTAAGCGCTGGCTACAAATCACAATTAAGTATAGTCAGTTAGAGCTGGAACAAATCAATTTTTTCATTCAAACTTCACTCCTTTTTTCTTAGTTACTATTACACTGATGATTTTTACATGTGGAACATCGAGTTTTCTTCTGTTTAGTGTATAATCTTTTTACAACTACAAGGACCATTTAATAGCGTGTTTGACACGTGTCAGTGTCCAATATGTGTTGGTGTCTACCATCGATACGACACCAACACCTGTAGTTATATTCAATCCCTTTCATTTTTTTTAATTAATACCGATGTCTGCATGTCAGTATCGTGTCCAGTGTCAGTATTAGTAATTCATATATAACTTGATAGAAGATAAATTTAAATCCTAAAAGCATGAAGAAAGACATACCTACCAAAGAAGCATATGCCTCCAAAAATCAATGAAAACAAAGTAGCACTTTCCCATCTGTAACCAAAATACTAATATTAGTCCCTAACAAGCTTACTTTGGAATACCAAAGTTAATAATATAAGAACTAGGAGGAATAAGCTCAATGAAAATTAAGGCATAATTTAAGGTCTAGTTAGTGGCTTGTACGTGGGAATGCCAAGAAAGTTTGTCAAGATATCTGAAGAACGAGCTATATAGGCAATCAGAAGGGCATAATGGATGAAGATGTATGACCAACTGCAAGAAAATCACAATTATAGTTAAATATTTTCAAACTGTTAACTGATACCTACAATAGTCACTTTGTGACTCTAAGTATTACATAATCGAAAAACTACAGCAGTCACTCTGTTGTCAGGGACGAAGGCACACAATTGACTAACCTTTGTAATCTGTCGTATGTGTTATGTGTGCGTTTATTAATCTGTTAAATTTTCTGTCCTAACAGAAATGAAATTACATGACATCATTTAAATATATGATTTATAAACTTACCATGAAATTTGAACTCCTACTGTCCCTAAAGTTCTTCTGGCCATTGATACCTGAGTTTAATCAAGATCAAGTTACTAATACTAATCTAAATAAGTAGAATAGAAAGCTAAAAAATGTCTCAAGAACAAAATCTCCAAAATACTTAATACGCATCTGTCAAGTTTTCAAGCTTTCTATAATCATGAACCAAATAGATATTCGTAAAGATATTTTAGAAACTAACAACATAAAGCGGCATCACGCTGTAATTTGATTTGACGCATATGTAAAATAATTTTGATGGTGCATAGAAATTAATCTCATAAGTTTTTCTTTGGATTTTAGTATTGTTACTTTTTCTCCACAAGTAAAATATATACAAGCATCAAGAAGGAGTAATGAGTTACCAATGATACACCGCCAGAACCGAGATCACACATGGTGCTGACATTTACTTCAGCAACGAGCAAACCTGTCACAACCTGCAGGAACTCTCATCAGATGTGCTTACATTACATATGTGTTAATTTTTCAGCAGAGGAAACAAAATTGAGATATTAAATAGTTATGTGCTTGTAGCTGTAACATTGGAAGCCTAAAAAAGCTAATTAATTACCATGAATGCCCAACAAATAATGCAAGTAACTGTGGATGCTAAAAAGCCTGATTCTTGTGTGACTGCAGGAATTGCAAGTATCCCTGCACCTACCTGCAATATATTTATTTGCATTTGAGACAAATTATGAAAATAAATAATGCTTTTACAAAAACAAATATACCCCAATTGGGAAAATGTGGCAAGTTGTCACAAGTTTTGTAGCTATGCTATGCATATTGAATGTGAGCAGTCTCACCTTGAATTACCTTCAAAATAAAAAAAGGGCATATCTTAATATTTTACTATAAGACCGATTTGTGATCTTTGAATCACTGGCGTAGACACCGAACACGACATGATATTGATACCAAACACACTAACACGTAAACACAAATGATTTAATTTAACTGCATGTGTCGGTGTCTTGTAGATATCAGACACCAAACATGTCTGAAGTGTCGGAGCTAACGGTATATGATAACCAATGCTCAAGTCTAGTAATAAATACGTGAAAAGAAAGTCTAGAAATTTATATGATGCTCATACATTTTAATTGTAATAAATAAACTTGTTTCGATGAACAACCTTATTTAAGCATATAAAACTGCAATACATAAGCACATGTCACAAAATTGAACTAGTTTGTTTATTTTTTCACAATAGAGGTCACTATAGTAATACAAAAAGAAAGAGCAAAGTGGCAAACCGTAGTGCCTGCCACCAGGAAAATTGCACTAGTTAAACTTCCTGTTAATGTTGCAAACATAAGGAAAAAAATATGATTAAGTTAAATTTGCATAATGAGAATTTTACACTAAAGAAGAGAAAAGAGGGGTGCAAATAGCAATGCACTAACCAGGTTCTCTCTTTAAAGTGGCTTGATTAAGGTTTGAGAACAAACGCTCAAATCGAAATGCTTGTTGTTCTTGTTCTTCTTCTTGGAAAGATTGAGATTGTTTTTGTTGTGAGAAGCATTTGTGAAGGTTTGTACTCAAAGGAGTGGATTGAAGGGTAGTTTGATGAAATGAAGGAACATTACATAGTAGCTGCTTATTCCTTGGTTTGGTCACAAAAGTTGGAATATGAAAAAATGGAGAAAGAGAAGAACAAGACAAGAACAAAACCATTTTATATATGTTTTGTAGCTCAATTCAACATTGTTTTTATTGTCACAAATTTGATCATAGAATAACTTCACATAATTTAACTGTCACTTTGAAACAATGAAAGGCTATTATTATCTGCCTATAGTTATGTTGGAGATAATGTGGGCCATAATCCATTCAATTTTTCTTTCTAGATTTTACAGTAAAAGTTTTTTTTTCTATATTAGATTGTGTAAATACATATATTAACTAAAGATAGATGTTTTTTAGACGGAAACATTACACCGTATATTTATATTAATTATGAGTTGAGTCAAAAATTGTCTTTTTTTATAATATCCACAAAAAATAGGATACGGTGTCAACATACGGCGTCAAAAATTGTATGTCTAAATAATACAACAGTTAATTAAACATTAATTTATTTATTTTTGACGGTTATTAAACAACAATTTACATATATACAATTATATTTCCTTAAAAATTTGTCTATACACAAACATAATGTACATTATTTTAAATTCAATCTTAGCTAAAAATATTTATATAAATACAAAATTACCTATATTTGAATTGCTAAATTATACATTTGGTCCTTTAATTTATGATTTTATTTTAGTATAATAACTATTTTTTATTTTGTTTTGGTTCCTAAATTTATTTTCATTAGTTGTATTAATTATTTCCGTTAAATTTATAGAAATCTTCATTAGTTTTGCCTACATTTAGTTTCCTCTATCTTATCAAAATTAGAATTCTCGAAATTTTTGTAAACCATGTTTTTCAATTTTTTTCTAAAATCAGCCTCCCTATATTCTTTAAATTAGAGTTCATCCTCTTAATCATCTTTCTCTGAACATTATTTATTTTTCTTTGCATATTCTTCAAATTAACGAGGAAATAATTGTTAGGTTTCATCCTCTTAATTATCTTTCTCTGAACATTATTTGTCTTTCTTTGCATATTCTTCAAGTTAACGAGAAAATAATTGTTAAATTTCATCCTTCTTTCTTTTAACGTTATTTGTCTTTCTTTACATATTCTTCAACTTAACAAAAATAATTACTAGGTTATGCACCTGCAACCCTAGCACTTGCAAAAGGAAAATTGATTTTATTTATGTGTAAACTCTAATGTCATAGGAAGAAGAAGGTGGACATTAGAGTAGAATCCAACACAATTTTTGTTAGTTAAAATTCAATTAAAACCCATTGAATTAGTAAATTATGTAAATCACATTTGAATTTAGTTGAATTCGTCCATTTTAATCAATAGATTGAAGTGTTAAAAAAATTAGCGATAAAAGAGTAATTTTCACAAAAACATTGATAAAAATAAATTTTACGCAATATTTAATATTTAGATCAAATTTTAATTTAAATTATTAGTTTAAGCATTAACATTAAAAGATGTGTTTATAGATGTATTACACCTGAATGTAGAATCGATCCCCGCGATTTTTGTGGGAGGTTAACGGAAAAGGGATTGCTAATTGCAAAATTTGTTATACATTTGGAGCCGTTCCCTTATGTCCACGTCTCTCTTTTTTATAATATATGAGCGTTCAGTTCCAACACAATTTTTGTTAGTTAAAATTCAATTAAAACTCATTGAATTAGTAAATTATGTAAATCACATTTTAGTTTAGTTGAATTCGAACATTTTAACTAATAGATTGAAGTGTTAAAAAATAAGTGATAAAAGAGTAATTTTCACAAGAACATTGATAAAAATAAATTTTACGAAATTTTCAATATTTAGATCAATTTTAATTTAGATTATTAGTTCAAGCATTAACATTCGAAGATATGTTTATAGATGTATTACACATGAATGTGGAAACGATCCCCGAGATTTTTGTGCGAGGTTAACGGAAAAGGGATTGTTAATTGCAAAGTTTGTTTTACATTTGGAGTCGTTCCCTTATGTCCATGTTTCTCTTTTTTTAATATATGAGCGTCTTGTTCCAACACAATTTTTGTTACTTGAAATTCAATTAAAACCCATTGAATTAGTAAATTATGTATATCACATTTGAGTTTAGTTGAATTCGTCCATTTTAACCAATAAATTGAAGTGTTAAAAAATAAGTGATAAAAGAGTAATTTTCACAAAAACATTGATAAAAATAAATTTTACGCAATTTTCAATATTTAGATCAATTTTAATTTAGATTATTAGTTCAAGCATTAACATTCGAAGATGTGTTTATAGATTACACCTGAATGTGGAAACAATCCCCGCAATTTTGTGCAAGGTTAACGAAAAAGGACTTGCTATTGCAAAATTTGTTATACATTTGAAGTCGTTCCCTTGTGTCCACGTCTCTCTTTTTTATAATATATGAGCGTCCAGTTCCTTAAAAAATAAATATACAGATGTTTATTAAGCCATAAAAATCTCCGGATATTTTGTTACCCTGCATTAAAATCTTCTCAAGTTTTAGAATAATCAAGTGATGGTAGTCCAGTGCTACAGCCCCAAAACTAGACGCAAACAATAAACACAGTGCAGGGTCATTGGATTTTACACCACATATCAGCAGTCCAATGGAGCTGCAGTGTTGTTATTTTCGTGGTCGTTGTCGTGGCTGCAGCATCACTCATTTATAAATATTTCAGGGTTGTTTAGATTACTCATTGGGAGAGTGACGAGTTTGAATGTGCAAATGTGCATGTGAGCATAATTTTCTTAGATGCTTGCTCCTCCCACTGAAGCTTACGACCAACAATCATCAACTGTAGAACAAAAGAACCAACAACAAATCCACACATTTTTTTGTCTTTCTTTCATTTTATTCATTCATTCTTTCATTTTTGCTCCTATCATTTTACCGAGATGGAGAAGAAACAAACTGTCTCGGTAAACTAAAAAGATCTTTCCCTTCAAAAGGAGAACTCCACTCCTGGGAACCAGCAGTAGAAGTTTCAGCTGAAGCTGCTCCGCCATCTTGCAATCCAGGTGTGGGGACAATGCTCCCATTTAAGGGCAATGATCTCATTGTCTGTTGAGCAACAACTCCAGAAGCATTAGGATCATACATTTGAGCCCTACTCTTTGTGAAAGGTGAAAGCCCTAACCACAAAGCATTTGACCTTGGTGAAGCTAAACCTCGATCTAAGGACCAATCTATGCTGGTATAATCAAACTGCATTGACCCACCAGTGCTCCAGTCTACCGGAGAAGATGCCCCTGATGTGGCTGCTGAGCCTTTCCCTGAAAAGAGACCTAGAGAAGAAGCGGCAGCAAGAGTTGGAGATGCGCCCATTCTATTCCAAGTGCTATTCCCTCGGTTGGCTGCTTGAGGATCTACTGAGTTGCTGCTGCCAGCAACAAACTGTTGTTGAGGTTGATATTGAAGTTGGTGGTACATTTGATTAGAACTTAGATAGTTTGGACTAGGGCTTCTAGTACTAGGAGCTTGAGGTAAAAACACATTGGACCTCATAGCTTCTACGCTGTTAGCTGGATACCAATTGGCAGCTATTCCGGGAGGCGATGAACTCATGCTTGTGGCTGGAACCTGCTTTGCATTTGCAGTTTGGGGACGCTGCATTACAACTATGGGTTCCTTGGCCGCTCCAGGTTGAAGGTTCTTATAATCACCTCCAACAGACACATAACGAGCTTCCTGCTTAGCAGGTGGGGGTGACACCTGCAAAGGTGATGCCAATGAATAAGAAACAGAAGGATTGGATCCTGCATTAGGCCACCTTTTGTCAGCTGCTACAGTGGCCTGTGGTGGCTTTACCCATTCAGATTTGGGTAGTATTCTCTTTAGAGGTTGCATATTTTTATTACTGGAGTCTGAAGATACTCCATTTGTAATTGCTGCTTTTGTATAGTTAAAATCTTTTTCATCGGTTTTGGGTTGGTTTGGAGAAGGAACAGGTTTTGTTTGTGGCCTTGGATTCTGACTAACAACTCCTGACTGCTGCTTACCATTGTTGGTGATAGGAGGATCACCAGTTTCCTCTGGCTTTGGTGGAGCAGATGGTGGATCATGTTTCGATTCTCTCAAGGTCTTTGCAGCCTTATCAAGATCACCCTCACAGGAAACAACGACTCTTTCAACCTCCTGTCTAGAGCAACCATACCTGGCTTCCATGTCTGCAATCCAAGCAAGTTCTTCTGATATGTCCATTTTCAAATTTCCCCTACCTGTAGTTTTATCATTTTGACCATCTGCTCCTTCAGTTTCAAATAACCATGCTACTGATTCCTCCACCCTACCTTCATTCAATACCAGTGCCATTGTTGCTCGTTCATGAGAAAATCCCATAGCGACAAATTGTTGAGCAAGTGTTTCCAGTCTCCTAGACATAAGATAACTTCTGCACCGCTCATGCAACTCCTGTGCTCGCCTTTCCTTCTGCCGTTGATGTTTTCTCTCATTCTTCTGGCGAATTTTCTCCCGTTTGTCATTATCAGCTCCAGGAACCGATTCCAGCCGAACAGGAGGATTAGATGTTTTCTCTTTATGGTCTTCGGACTCACCAGACCAACTACCATTGTTAGAAACAGAATCATACTCAACACCGGCTACCACCGAGCTGCCAGGATGTTCATCTGTCTCATCTATATTCCGAAAACGACCATTTGAATGTATTGGTGAGGTGGAGGGCGTCTGTGATGCATCCAGAGTATGGAATGTTCCTAATAATGGGTTGTATGCACTGGCTGGAATACCCGCTGCTGCATTACCAGATCCTGTGGACTTTGCAGAAGCCTTTTGAGCTTCCTTGTTAGCCTTTTTGTCTTTAGACTTGGATCGGGATGCAGGAGACATCTCTTTAGAAAGCAACGGCCCTGTAACAGTTAAAGAAAATCAATTATAGTCCATTGTTTAATATTTGACTACTGAATCAGCAGATTATTACATGCATCAACAAAGTCCAAGACAAAACCTATTGACTGAACATTCACGAGTAATGATGTAATCCAAAAAATAAAATAAAATGAAAATGTTCACATTGGTACCATGATATATGTATGGGTCTGTTGGCAAAAGAGCAAGCACTTACAAGTTGGAGGAAACTTCTCTAATATTAATGAAAACTAATTCCCGTTCTCCAATTTAAACTATAAAGCATAACAAACAACTAAGGGGTCATTTATTTCAGCATAAAATCAAATTCATGGTAATGACGTTCTTGGTAACATTATTAAAAGGAAAACTATTCCCGGGTATAATTTACCAAAATGCTCGGTAAATACTTATCATTCCTAGGAATTGTTTAAATTTTATATTACACAAAAAGAATTAAAAATTAAATGGGTTCGGCTAACAAGTGCTCTTCATTTGCAAATTAAAATATAGAAAAATGTGGTAGAATAAGGTGAAAGGGGAAAATTATAGTTTAAAGTGTTAAAAATAACTTCAGTTCCCATGGAATGGAAATATAAGATTTCCAGCCTTTATCATGGGAATAGATAGTGGGAAACACATGGTGATGGTTATTGGTTGAAGATTATTGGGAATCAACAACACCCAGGTGTAGAATATATTACAACTTGTACCAAACCTAAGAATGCAATATTCTCAATGACACTTTTTGCAGGATGAAAAATATATGCCTTGAAAGAGACGCACTGTAAGAAAAAGAACAAACAAACAAGGGAAAGAAAGTGAACTAGCCCAAACACTAAATATATGTCAAAATAATTACACTAATCATATACAAAACTTACCCATTAAAATAAGTACATGTTCAGAGAGAACATTGAGAAACATAGAAAAGGGGAGAGTGGTCTCTCCAGCCATTATAAATTTTTAATGGGGATTAGGAATTTATACAATTATTCACAACAAATCTGACAATAAAAAAGTAGGTCCTTATTTGTAAGATGATGTCTCTCTTCATTTAATTGTAGGGAAGTACAGAAATATCTGGTCATTTTGATGATAATTAGGAATTTGCACAATTATACATAGCCTATCTGACAATAAAAAAGTAGGTCCTTATCCAGAAACATATTGATATGGGACAGCACCGAAATGGAGAAGTGTTCACTTGAATTTAAGTGTAAGGATGCATAACACAAGTCCATAATTTTCAGTATCACTTTTCACACGAGTACAACGTTTCAATAAAACACACAGCACTACTGAGATAAAAAAAAATTACGAGGAATACAAATAACAAGCATAATGAGAATAAAACAAAGCCATATTTTCATATTCAGATGAGAATCAACAGTTACAAGATCCGTTCCTGCTTCCTTTCCCCTGCTTCCTTTCCGGATACCAACAAAGATGCCCCTCCCCCAATTCTAGCTGAGGAACAATTTCTATCACAAAATTTATTCCCAAAACTGGCAGTCTAACTCAAACAAAAGAGTTAAACGTTATACGTTTTCAGTTTGTGTTTTCACTCTTCATAACCAAACTGCAACTTTGTTTTCTCTTTTCACTCTAAAAATCTAAAAAACTGAAAACAAAGTGACACTACTAACAGTGAGAACAAGAAATGAAAAGGAAAATTGTTTTCTAAGACCAAATCAACCTAATATTAGTGATCATTCCTAATGAACAGTCATTCAAACTTTGAGAACTAACCATGACACCACAAATCACCCTAATAATACAATATCTATACCCAAACGACAAATCATTTTCCATTTTCTGGCAAAAATAAACACGCTACTAATTTGCGCCTAATACAACAAAAAAAAAACAGTGCAAAATGAAATTTGAAGATTGAAAAAAAAACACAATCGAAGCAAAAATGAACCAAAATCACAACAAGCCTAACACGATTCGCTCTCAAATTCACACTTCACCAATCCAAACACACTCGAAGTTCCCAAATTCCCAATCCGCATGGAAAAAAAAGCTAAAATGCGGAATTCGAATCACTTAACTCCGCGTCAGAACAAAACTCGAAACAAAACGAGAACGCAATTTTCTCACTCCCCGAAACAATAAACAACTTGACGATAAAAGATCATAACTACGGTTTTGAAATGAAAAATACGAACAAAAGAAATAAGAAGAAAAATGAGAAACAGAGGAAAGAGAAGGAAAAGTACGAACCGTGAGTTTCAGACAAAGGTGCGTTAATGAAGGATGGTGATGATTGAAGGATCTCTGTTGAACGATAAAATCGTTAGAGAGAGAATGAAGAGAGAGAAAGAGAGAGAGGAAAGAGGGAGATAGGTTTTACGAGGCTCAAACTCAATTTGACAGAATTAGGGTTTTGAAGAAACAGGGATCTGAAAGAAATAAAATATGAAACGATTACTTTTTTTTATTGGAAAAAAAGTTATTACAGATAAAAAAGGAAAATGAAAAAAAAATCCTATTAACTGGTAGATTCTTATATTTATTATTTTTCTTGTAGTATAAAGTTTTTCTTATTGTATAATGTTTTTTTCTCTTAATTATATATAAGTTTAATTGCAGTTGTAATCTTCTATTTTTTATTGATTTACGAAATTGGTGTTCTTATTTCAAAAGTTGACAATTTTGGTCTTCTTTTTTAAATTTTTAACTAAAAAATAGTCATATGTTTTAAACAAAATGATGAGAATGATTAACACCTATAAAATTAAAATAAAACACCGTAAAAAATTAATTTTCTACTTTATAAATTTTTCATATTCTTAATCTAATTTATGACAGATGAATAGTTAATACATTTAGATGATTATCAAATAATTGTATGTATGTCACGTCATTTAAAATATGTTAAACTGTCGTTTTTTAGTTCAATAATTTGAAAAAGGAACCAAAAATGTCAACTTTAAAATAGGAGATCAATTATGTGAATTGGTAAAAATTAAATGATCAAAATTATATATATATATATATATATATATATATATATATATATATATATATATATATACCAATGAAAATTGGTTCGGTTAATAAACAGTTGACTCACATCAATGATCTTTCGTCTAAAAACCGTGAGAGATATAAGTA
>JBBPBP010009778.1:43306818-43317058 GCA_037974735.1 Cicer chorassanicum
AAAAATATTTTTATGAGAACTTACTTAAAAATAATAGAGGTTGTCTTAGATTTGTATGTTACTGATTAAAAAAAAATAATTTTAACATTCGATAACTTATATATTTATTATTAGAGATTTTAACATGATTAAAATCATAACTTTTTTAAAATGGATATTTTAAAAATAATTTTTACGAAGAGTTTCTCAAAATAGCTTTTCACTTTAATCATTTTTTGAAATTTTATTATTTAAAAAGTTATAACAAATAAATGAATTACTTACAATGGTATTTTAAGCTAAACTATTTAAACAAACTTTTTATTTAAAACTTTATTTTTAAAATTATTTTTGAAAATATTATAATAAAAAATAAAATACTTTAAAAATTATTTTTAAAACAATCTTAAAAAACGGAGCCGAAGATCTCATCTACGGAAAAAAAAAAAAGAATGTTCAATGTGCTGTATAGATTCTTGTGTGCTGTTGGTGTGATTATTTTTTCATTAATCAATTAGTGAAGGTTAAGGTTGGTTAGCTTTTAGATTTGTTTTTTTTTTAATCTAATTTTTATCATTAAATACGTGTAACTTTTTTATTAACTACTAAATTAATTAATCTTGATTAATGAATTATATATGGATGACATGGGCAAGACACGAGTTACACATTTGGAACTTGGATATTTAAAGCATCATGATTAATTAAATAAATATACACATTTAAATTGACGTGGAGAAAAAACATTAAATAATTTGCAATGTGATGTGTAAAGAATCATGATTACTAATTATTTATTTTAATTGTTAATAATTTTTAATATAATATCTTTCGATGACACTCCTCATATGTAGTAGAAACATGACAGGACACTCAAATATGAGTTTAGGTTAGGTTGGTTTTTAATAGAATTTTCTTTTATTAAAAAAAAGTATAAGAAAACAACTAATTACATATATATTCCTCTAAATTTAGTAACAAAAATAGAAAATTAAGCAGATAAAAATAGGTATTCAAATTCAAATGACAAACAACAAAATTAATGAGAACATTTTAACTATGCAACAAAGTTTTTGTGTTGTATTTTATAGTTACAGTCGAAACAAGCTGTTAAATTGTGTTGTATTATTACATTGTTGTTCAAAATGTGACACCAATGCAAAACCACGACGTTGTTCACAAAAAATGTAGTTATATTAAAGACACATCTTGTTACTCTTCATATTCATTAAATTAAAAATTTGGTAACAATCTTTCAGTCTTCAATTCGATTCAAATAATCTCTGTGTTTTGAGACACAGAGATGAATCCAAATGCCATTGAACATTTTTACGATATAGTATTAGACCGAACAATTTTCCCGTATGCTAATATTAATACTACACTGTCAGATAAAGACATGAGATTTTTAGTCATAGATGTTTGTATTAATATGCCACCAAAGGTTGTATCTGATGGATTTTTTGGTTCTGGCTCTCATAACCTTTCACCTTTGGAAACCACATTGCCATTATTGGAGTTGCAAATTCTCACGATCTTTGTCATTACTCAATGTTTTCATTTGCTACTTAAGCGTCTTGGGGTACCCTATTTCGTTTCACAAATCTTGGTAATAAATTACTCTGAATTTATTTCAAACTAGACTATCATTTAATATTCCTTATGTAGATAACTAATTTTGGTTAAAAATAATGAAATTTTGCAGGCTGGTTTCATTCTAGGCCCATCTATAAGGATTTCAAAATCATGGGATCATATGAAAGACACTTTGTTTCCTTACGGATCACAAGATATACTAAGTTTAATATCCATAGTTGGCTATGGATTATTCTTGTTTTTAAATGGTGTTAAAATGGATGTGAGCATGATAACAAGAACAGGTAGAAAAGCATGGACAATAGCATTCTGTTCCTTTGTGATTCCAACACTTCTTGGTCTCAACATCCTTTACAGTTTCTTAGCACAATGGAAAGATTACCTCGGCGAATTCGAAGCAAAAAATCTTCCAGTTATGGTCATAGGACAAAGTGGTTGTTACTTTCCTGTCATAGTTTCTCTACTCTCTGATCTTGAGATTCTAAATTCAGAACTTGGTCGTTTAGCACTGTCAACAAGTTTGGTAATGGATGCATTAAGTTCAATTGTTTCAGGAATTGGAACTGCTATTATTAGCAGCATAAAAACTGATTCGCACGACAACGGTGAAAGTAAAGGAGGAGATACTGCTCTTTATAAAGTTTTCTTATACATTTGTTACTTGGTTTTACTTCCTTTTTTCGGACGTCCTATAATGAAATGGTTTGTGAGAAACACACCAGAAGGTAGACCAATGAAGAAAATCTACACTTGCATTGTTTTTCTTATGGCACTTGGAGCAGGGATTTTAGGAATGTTTACAAACCAAAGTGTTTTAGCTGGATTCATGATTCTTGGTCTTGTTGTGCCTGAAGGTGCTCCATTAGGAACTGAATTGATTAAGCAGTTGGAGTTGTTTTGTTCATGGTTTCTTTTACCTGTTTTTGTGACAAGTTGTGCAATGAAGGTTGATCTAAGTTTTGTTATTAGTACAAAGTTGATTGCTGTTTGGCTTTCCATCATTGTTGTTGTTCATTTGTTTAAGATGCTTATGACTGTTGGAGTTTGTTGGCATTGTAACATGCCTAAGACTGATGGTATGTGTCTTGCTCTCTTGTTGAGCTGCAAAGGTGTTGTGGATTTTTGCACCAATGTTTTTCTTCATGATGCCATGGTAATTACTTTAACTCATAGTATATTCCATTATTCAATATATTTTGCCTTCATATATGCATGCGTATAATGTGAAATAAACATGTTAATTATGTTTTTAGTCCTCTGTTGTTATTAATATTCGATTTGATCCAAACTTCTCAAGAAAGTATGTTATTTATATTGGTCTTTGATTAGTCTATGTAGCAACATGATAGAAATTAAAACCAAAACAAAAATTACTAAAACACTAAATTGAGTATTATGTCATAGAGACTAACAAATAGTAAATGATATATGGTTAGTTTGGATTTACTTGTTGAATAAAAGTAGTCTAAATTTTATCCACTGTGATGCATTGTGCAGCTAATGAGCAATGAAGCACTAGCTGTCTCAACTTTATCTGTGTTGGTGTTGGGAACCTTGTCACGTATTAGTGTGAAGTATTTGTATGACCCTTCAAAGAAATATGCAGGTTATCAAAAAAGGAACATCTTGAACTTGAAACCAAACTCAGAGCTTCGTATAGTTTCATGCATCCATAAACCAAGTCACATAACTCCTATCAAGAATGTTCTTGACATTTGCAGTCCAACAACAAGCAATCCATTGGTGGTTCATGTCTTGCATCTAATGGAGCTTGTTGGAAGATCTTCTCCCGTTTTCATCGCGCATCGCCTTCAAGAGAGGGTTGGTTCTGATCACCATACTTTCTCTGAGGATGTCATTGTTACCTTTGATCTTTTCGAACACGACAATGCTGGCACTGCATCAGCGAGTACCTACACAGCTATATCGCCACTTCGTTTCATGCACGACGATATTTGTTATCTTGCATTGGACAAACTTGCATCCATCATCATTCTTCCTTTTCATCGGAGATGGGCGGAAGATGGTTTTGTTGAATTCGCGGACGAGAATATAAGGTCTTTGAACATTAAGGTTCTTGAAAGGGCACCGTGTTCCGTAGCAATCCTTGTCAATAGAGGATACAATTCTTCTAACAACATTATTAATAACACAAAGCAAATTGCCATGATTTTCTTGGGGGGTCCCGATGATAGAGAAGCATTGTGTTTGGCTAAAAGGGCAATCAAAGGAGATGCTTATCACTTGGTTGTGTATCATTTGGTTGCAACAAACAAGACTGATGAGTTCACTAATTGGGATGTTATGCTTGATGATGAGTTGCTTAAGGATGTTAAGGGAGTTTATGGTAGTGTAGATAATGTCACATATGAAAAAGTTAATGTTGAAAACACTTCAGATACCACTGCATTTATCACAGATATAGCAGACCAACATGATTTCTTTTTAGTCGGGAGACGTAACGGGATGAAATCGCCTCAGACGGCCGCACTCGAAGACTGGACTGAGTTTCCCGAGTTAGGTGTGATTGGAGATTTGCTTGCTTCACCAGATACTAATACCAAAGCATCAATTTTAGTTGTGCAGCAACAACTAATGCCTAAGTCATGATAACACAATTTTTTCTTGTATGCTTCATTCTAGTTAATTTTTTTATCAAAATTCTATATCACATTCCTGTAGTGTAGATACTTCTTGAATTGATTTATTTTGTAACGTGAGTATTTTATTTGAATCCAATAGTGAAATCAATTATTTTCATACCAAGTTCATTTATTACTTTTGAGACATGCAAAGATTTAGTTTGTTATTATTAAGATATGTTATTCTTTGTTTTTATTAGGTTTGATATAGGTTGGATTTAGTCCAGATTTATTTCCTTAATTAAGAGATTCTCCTTGTACAATTCTGATTATAAATAATATCATGCTGAGAGCTAATCTCTCAAGTTATTCAACACCAAAATCTAATTCTCAAGTTGGTATCAGAACTCACGATCAGTGAGCCTGTCAAAGTCTCAAAAACCCTAGCTGTCGCAGTCACATACGTGGCTGTCCTTTTAATTGTCCAACATACACAGCCCGACGGGTCACACCACCCCCACCATTAGACTCGCCTTAGTCAGATCGGCCATTCACCGGAGCGCCGCCGCCGTCAGCCTTCTCACGCGCTGCCACACGCGATTTTGCCACTTTAAGCTCCGCCGACACGTGAAGGCCACGTGCCACCTTCCAGACCTCCGACGACGCCCTCTCTGGTCCCGTTCCACTCGTCTGCTGCCGTCCTTCCTGTTATTGCCAAGTTTGGTCAGTGGGTCCCACTATTTCTGGTGTTTTCTCTACGATTTCTTGCTGCCTGTACCTTTCTAGTCTGTTGAAGATGAGTTCAAGTTTAGATCTTTCACAGAAGGAGAACAACAAATCTGAATCATCTGTTAAGAGCCTTGTAACATATGTTTTCTCCAGCAATCTCTCTATAACGTTTGAGAAACTTAATGGTCAAAATTATTTAAATTGGCCGACAACTGTCAAGATGTAGTTTCTTGGACAAAAGCTCTCAAATCACCTCACTAAGAAGTCCTCATAAATTAATACTTGCGTGAATATTGGGAGCAAGCAGATTGTCAATTAGTGTCCCTTTTATGGCAAACTATTGAGCCCTCCTTGCTGGTCCATTATCGCTCATACACCACTTGTTATGATATTTGAGAGAAAGCTAAGAATGTGTATTCGAACGATATCCAACGTCTCTATAATGTTATTCATAATTTAGCTACCCTTCAGATGATAGAAGATAACATCATGGCTTATCCTAATAAAGCCCAGTCAGCGGTAAACGAGTTCAAGCTCCTTGTAGCCGACGATGACTCCAAGAAGATGCTTGAGAAGTTGGATAATGTTTGCATGATCTATGTTCTTCATGACCTTCATCAAAAGTATGAGTCGGTTCGAAGCCACATTCTCACCGCACCCGATATCCCCTCAACAAAGGATCTCATCCGACGCATCATACGCATTCCTGGTCAGGAAGGATCGGGGGGAAATGGATCTCAAACTGGCATAGAGTCTTCAGCTTTCGTTTCAAATTTTGCAGGTTGTGGAGGACGAGATCCTGGTCGTGGGGGTAGCCGTAGTGGAGGTTGTCCTCACTTCACTTACTGTAAGCGTTTCGGTCATACCGAAGACAAGTGTTATTCAATTATTGGCTTTCCAGAAAGAACAACAAATGTGACACAGTCTAATGATAATGGAAAAGACTCTGAAGTGAAACATACCAAAAACAATATGTTGTCAGATAAAGAGTACAAGGCATACCTGCAGTTCAAGGCTTCACATGCCTCATCCTCAGCAACTTTTGCTCATACCAGTAATTCTACGGTCTGCCTCTCTCACTCCTCGTCTGTTAGCCCTTGGATATTGGACTCTGGAGCTTCCGATCATGTGGCTGGTAATCCATCACTTTTATCAAAAGTATCTCAACCTAAAACACCACATCATATTATCGTTGCAGACGGTTCCAAAGCTAAAGTTAGTGGCATTGGTCAAGCCACTCATCTCCCATCTTTATCTCTTGACAATTGTCTTTTTGTTTCCAACAGTCCATTTAATTTAATTTCTGTTAGTCGTCAAACTTGAAGTCTAAATTGTTCTATAACTTTTACTCTCGATTCTTTTGTTATACAAGATCAGAGTACGAAGCAGATGATTGGTACAGGATATGAGTCCCAAGGACTTTACTACCTTCAGTCGTCCTCTACTGTTGCTTCCACTTCTAGTACGGAGTCCCCATGTCTTCTCCATCGTCGGTTAGGTCATCCAAGTCTCAAAAAGTTCAGAGTTATGGTCCCTCACTTGTCTCACTTGAAGTCTTTAGATTGTGAATCTTGTCAGCTTGGGAAACACGTCCGGTCTTCCTTCCCCAGCAGTCTTCAATCGCAAGCCCGCTCCCTTTTTGATGTCGTTCATTCTGATGTATGGGGACCATGTCGGGTCACTTCAGTTATAGGTCATAGGTACTTTGTCACTTTTATTGATTAGTTTTCTAGATGTACGTGGATCTACCTACTTAAGGATCGATCTGAAGTATTAAGCGTATATCACAATTTCTTTAAGGAAATTCAAAATCAATTTGGTTGTTCTATTCGCATTCTACGCAGTGATAATGCAAAAGAATATTTTTCGTCATCTTTTAATTATTTTATGGTCGAAAATGGAATAATCCATCAGTCATCTTGTCCCCATACCCCACAACAAAATGGTATTGTTGAACGTAAGCACCGTCATATAATTGAAACAACACGTACGCTGTTAATCAATGCTAATGTTCCTCTCAAGTTTTAGGGTGATGTTGTCCTCACTGCAGAATATTTGATTAATAGAATGCCATCTTCTGCTATCCAAGACAAGGTTCCCCATTCCATATTGGTCCCCAATGAACCATTGTTTCGTCTCCCTCCTCGAGTTTTTGGATCCACTTGCTTTGTTCATGATCTTACTCCAGGACTTGATAAGTTGAATGCTCGTGCAATTAAGTGTGTTTTCCTCGGCTATTCAAGGTTTCAGAAATGATATTGGTGCTATTGTCCCTCCACACATCGCTTCTACATGTCTGCTGATGTCACATTCTTTGAGGATACACCTTTCTTCCCATCCTCTATTGAATATGAGCAAATCTCTGAGGTATTACCTATTCCCTACCTTGTTTCGATAACTCCATCCATGCCTATAATTGAGCAGCCAGATCCATCAAGTCCTCATCTCTTGCAAACTTATCAACGACGTGCACGTCTCCCTCCTACCAATCCACTTCCTACACAAGATTTAAGTGACTCATCTCCTGTTCCGATCCTTTCTTCTACTTTGGATCAGCCTACCTTGTATGACGACCTCCCTATTGCACTACGTAAAGGTACATGTTCCACCAATAATCCCTATCCCATTTATAATTTTCTTAGTTATCACTGTGTATCACCTTCACATTATACCTTTGCCTCTACTATCTCTTCCATCACTATTCCTAAGTCTCCGCAATAAGCTCTTTCTCAATCATTTTGGCGGCAGGCTATGATTGATGAAATGACAGCCTTAAAATCTAACCAAACATGGACTCTTGTGCCACTCCCTCCTGGTAAATCTATCGTTGGCTGTCGTTGGGTATACACAGTCAAAGTTGGTCCAGACGGACATATTGATCGTCTGAAAGCTTGTCTAGTGGCTAAAGGTTATACTCAGGTTTTTGGTCTTGATTACAGTGATACTTTCTCACCTGTGGCTAAAATGGCTTCGGTTCGTCTTTTTCTCTCCATGGATGCTATGCGACATTGGCTATTGTATCAGTTAGACATAAAGAATGCATTCCTTCATAGAGACTTAGAAGAAGAAGTTTATCTTTAGCAACCACCTGGTTTCATCGCTTAGGGGGAGTATCACGGGCATGTATGCCGCCTTCATAAAGCTTTGTATGGTCTCAAACAATCTCCTCGGGTATGGTTTGGGAGGTTTAGTAGTGTTGTTCAACAGTATGGCATGATTCAGAGTCAAGCTAACCACAAATTCTCTTATAAAAAGTGTATTTACTTGGTTGTCTATGTTGATGATATAGTCATTACAGGTGATGATTGTGATGGAATTGTGGGACTCAAACAACATCTAGTCCACCACTTTCAGGTCAAAGATCTAGGTAGACTGAGGTATTTTCTGGGCATTGAGGTAGCTCAATCTAAGGCAGGAATTGTTATTTCCCAAAGAAAGTATGCTTTGGATATCTTGGAAGAAATCAGTATGCTAGATTGCAAGCCAATTGGCAATCCTATGGATCCAAATGTCAAACTTCTACCAAATGAGGGGGAGTCCTTTCCAGATCCAAAAAGATATAGGAGGTTAGTTGGGAAGTTGAATTACTTGAACATGACGAAGCCAAATATTTCATATGTTGTGAGTCTGGTGAGTCAATTCTTGAATTCCCCTTGTGATAGTCATTGGAATGATGTGGTTAGAATCTTGAGATACATTAAAGGAGCCCTAGGAAAAGGTCTTGTTTACACAGATGCATATTGGACTGGAAGTCCTTTCGATAGACGGTCCACATCTGGGTATTTTGTTCTTATTGGAGGTAATCTGATTTCCTGGAAAAGCAAGAAGCAGAACGTTGTTGCTAGATCTAGTGCTGAGGCTGAATATCGAGCTATGGCACTTACTACTCAGGAGCTCATATGGCTCAGACACCTTTTTCAAAAGTTGCGCTTTTGTAATCTAGGCACCATGAGTCTCATATGTGATAATCAAGTAGCCTTACATATTGCTTCTAATCTAGTCTTTCATGAGCGAACTAAACATATTGAAATTGATTGTCACTTTGTTCGCGAGAAGATTGTGTTTGGCGAGATTGCTACTTCATTTGTTGGTTCTAATGATCAACTGGCAGACATTTTCACAAAGGCTCTTCAAGGACCAAGGATAACTTATATATGTGACAAGCTCGATGCCTACAATCTGTATGCTCCAACTTTAGGGGGAGTGTTGAGACATGCAAAGATTTAGTTTGTTATTATTAAGATATGTTATTCTTTGTTTTTATTAGGTTTGATATAAGTTGGATTTAGTCCAGATTTATTTCCTTAATTAAGAGATTCTCCTTGTACAATTCTGATTATAAATAATATCATGCTGAGAGCTAATCTCTCAAGTTATTCAGCACCAAAACCTAATTCTCAAGTATTACAATTATGAAATTTTATTATCATTAGAGCAGTTGTATGAGAAGGTGTCTTATTTTGAAGCCAAGTTTTGAAGGTATCATTATAAATACACAAAATTGAAATCACCTTCCCTACATCTGTTTTCAAAATTGCTTTCACGGCGAAAGTGCTTTCAACGTGGTTTGGATGTGGTTTCAAACACTCGCTAAATCTATTTTCGAAAAGAAATTCCAGTATCGACAATAACAAATGCAGTTATCTATAAAGAAACATGGATCTATATGTAAAGTTGCATACCTCATCGTCGTTGTCGTCATCGCCTCAATCTTCCCTATTTTTCTTCAGACGAGTAGTACCACCTACTTTGCTCATAAAATTGAATTGTTTTCACTTTGAATTTTAAAAAATACTTCAATTTAAATTAAACTAAATTGGTGTAATGTGAGTGATGGGCACATTGGATCCTGTATAGATTTTGATCTTTAACCCGCGTATATCGAAATTCACCACATGAGTTAGAGAATTCGTAAAACTTGGTTGTTGTC
Source organism: Cicer chorassanicum (assembly GCA_037974735.1). Classification (NCBI taxonomy): domain Eukaryota; kingdom Viridiplantae; phylum Streptophyta; class Magnoliopsida; order Fabales; family Fabaceae; genus Cicer; species Cicer chorassanicum. The sequence continues at coordinate 43,316,635 of JBBPBP010009778.1, forward strand.
ATTTATTTTTAAAAGACACATATTCACTTTTTAAAAGACACATCTTGTTACTCTTCATGTTCACTTTTTCTGAATAAATGGATAACTTAAGAGTTTTTATTAGTTTATTATATAGCTTTTGAAATAAAATAAGAATATCAAAATAATTTAAATTAACATTAAAAATGAAAAGTTATTTCAAGTTGGTTTTTATAAAAATTATTTTTGAAAATTGATTTTTTTTTTAAATGATTTTGATTTAGGTAAACAAACATAATATAACTTCTTTTTTTTTAAAAAAAAAAACTTTTAGCAAATAATTCTAAGTTATGGAATGCCACGACAAATTTTTTTATGACCATAATAATAATATCAATATTATTAAGTTGAATATTAAATTCATAACCTAAAAGTTGTATATTGAGTCTGTTTTTTTTAAAGATTT